>BGPR01002130.1:137386-149984 GCA_013235015.1 Araneus ventricosus
CGAACAGAATTACAATTCATTTGAAAAATTCAAAACGTGATATTAAATGAATATCAAAGAAGAAGAATAACTGAGTTTTTCTAGAATGAGGAAAGACAGGAACTTGGTTGAAAGAGAGAGAGATCTTATAGATGGATTTCTATCGCCGAGAATGATGAATTTTTGATGTTTTGTTCAACAATTCAAATTGGATTATACTGAAAGAAGTATAAAACTAGAAAATAATGTTCGATCAAACGGTTTCTTTTTCTTGCTTGAAAGAGATAGGCGACAATCAGAAAATGTGAAACTTTTCTGTTATCTAAATGCAATTCAGAAATTGTATTGAAAATTGTTCATCGTCACATTTCAGAAGATAACATTAGATTGTTATTGATTCAACAAAATTACAAAAGAAATAACTGAAATTTTATTTCCACTACTTCGAAATTTTGAAATAATATTTGATTTAGATTAACATTTTTCGGAGTTTATTATTTTCTTATAACATTCGACGTTCACTTCACGCATTCAGCGTAATATGTAGGAGTTAAAAGAAGATTCACTACCTAAAGTTTGTAGAAATTATTTTTAATTGTTATTAGAGAAAGATGTTTCTAATGTGACTAAAAATGATACAAAAAGCGCTCAGAAATTATTTTAAACTGAAATTAAATTTCAAAATTAAAAATCGTAGATGAAAACAATGTAGTTAGCAAACAAGCCATTCTGTTCGTTAGTGGGAATTTTTCGTATGAACATTCTCGCTCTGGACAATCATGATAAACTCTATCTAGGGTGAATCCGGGACAGAACAGTTTCAATAACATATATTCACATGTAAAATAAATTGTGTTATATGTCATCAACAAAATAAACCCACGCTCCGTGTTCCCGATAAAAACTTCAAAGCCACAGTTTCTCATTGTTTGAAGGAAACATAGAATCCCCCATATGTATGAAAGAAGAAAACAATCATTAGTCTTTTCACTCTCCATATCAGAAATTAATGTGTCAACATCGTGATAATAGGTGGAATAGCCCAATTTGTAGACTTTATACACTATATTTTAATGCATAGGTAACATAATTTAAGAAGTTTTAATCTTTAAGAAGAATTTTAAAGGATAATGCCATGTAGACAATATTTGGATCTTTTTAGCTAGTACATCAATGATAATGCCATATCATTGATACTTGGTATCAGATAAACGATATATATATCTGATGTCAGAGTTTAAATCCATCCTTTCGTTAAGTTTCCTATTTGATTTGTTTTTCTTGTAATTCAAACTGCTTAAGCAGCCCATTTAGAATTACAAATAAAAACGGTATGATAATTTTGTGAGAAATGTAGGAAAGTCTGCTTCTAATAATATTTCCATTCATCAGCAAGCTATTAATAATTCCCATATGTTTATTAATACAAAATAAATATATGTGAATTATATATTTATAATTAACATGTATTTATTTTGTATTAATAAACATTTAGTAGGACAAAGCAGATAATCCTTGTAAATGACTTAACATTATTCCTTTACAAAGGAAGAAAATTAAACTGTGAAAGAGCAGTATTTTAAATTATCTGTGCATTGAAATTAATAACATATAAATCTGTACACTGACTAATTAAATGAAATAAATTAAAAATCCTCTATGATCGCATAAAAACCAACATATTTAAGAAAAATAAAAAAACAACATGATATAATGATAGTAAATTTATTTAAATTAAAAAGTAAATATCATGCCCACAACGAGATATAAAATCGTTGAAATCAGAACTTTCTAATCATAAACAGAAAGCTAAGTTTTTATTGTTCACCGAATTTTTTTAAAAAATCCTATTAATATGCTTGCCATAAAAACTGATTAATATGAATCATCTTTAATTTTCTAATATCTAAATTTTTTTCAAAATATATATTTAATAACGAGGTTGTTATAAATTTTTTAACCCGTTGCCAAATGAGCAAAACCGGAGATTTTTGTCTCAGGAGTCAGTTGTGTGTCGTAGTGTAATGTAATGCCCAATGAGCAAAATTATAAATGAATATTGTACAAGTTTCTCAACATTACGATGCTAGATGAAATGCTTAACAGTATTTTAATTCTATAAAAATATTTTTAATTTGATATTCGTAAGAAATTTTGACATACAAACTTCTCACTCTGGGATTCGTTGCTTGGGTAGGTGAATATATAAATCATTAAATATCACTAGATTTAATTCCTTAAATAAAAAATTATGATTTGTTTCATTGTTTTGTTTTCAGAGAGATATAATTTTTTTCTATTTTTTAACATACACAATTATTAGCTTCGATATTTAAGTGCAATAATCACGTTTTGGAAGCACTTACAGCAGGAAAAGATTTCTTTTGTTATACCAATAACATTCTTTTAAAATGGAAAAAAATTTCAAAACTTTCTTCTCTTCTATATACTTGCAGTATTTACCTGAGGCATAAACACACATTAATTTCCGCATGTTAGATATATTAAAAAGGGTCGCTCACCTTATAAATACAAATTTCACCAGGTAGGTAGAGTAAAATGTTTCAGTATTCTGATATCGTAAAATGCATTTGAAATTCCGGAAAGAAAACAATTCCCGTTTATAATGGAAGGGAAAACAGACATTATCGAAATTCGGGTCTTCAGAGAAACCGTTTTGATTTAAAAGGAAAGTCTATTACCATCATAAAGCGCCAAATTAATTTCAGGCAACAGTTTCGGACTTGATAACGATTGTCTTGTGGCACATCTGGTTTCAATCGTAATGGTCATTTGAATCTACAGAACGTAACATTGATTTAGAAAGCGAAAACCGTTTATTTCAGTTATATATTTTGAGAATTTAACTTCACTGAATATTAACCCTTTGTTGTCGATGACGCACAGTGGCGGCATTCGCAAGTCGTTGTAGAAGTCGGGTTTTTGTTTTGTTTTATTTCGCTTTGATTTGTTTCAGCTGACCAGCCCACCATTTGAGTAGGATGGTCGGTGTGAATCTAATACAAACCGAAAAAAACCAACTTCCACGACGACTTGCGAATGCCGCCTCTGTGGCGACATCGACCATAAAGGGTTAAAATTTATTGAAGCACTTATAAAATTTACTTGCACTTTTTTCTTCTGACTAGATTAATCTATATCTTAAAAATGGGTGTTCATACAACAGTTTATTCTTCCACATTAATAGCTAGGCAAACAGAGCAAAATCAGAGTATAATCTGCAATACGTCATCACAAATCTTTGAAAGAAATAAAAAATATAACATATGGAGTCTCACAGATACACATATTTAAATCCAGTGGAGTTTTTTGAAATAAAACCTCCAATCGAGTGATATCCTGGGTTAAAATGAAGATTTTTATAAAAAAACATTGTTTTTATATTATTTGTGAAAATTTAGTATCTAGGAAATAATAATTCTTTAAGCTGGTGAATATTATATCATACTATGCAACACAATGCATAGAATATATTAAATTCTACATTTATCGACGTTTATCAGTATTTTAAGGTGAAATTATTCTTACAGTCGACAGATGGCAGCATGATCATATTGTAACACTACATTTATCAAAGTTGAATCATATGTCCGAAAAAATATTTTATAAAATGTTCATTTAAATAATAATGTTTACACAATCCTTTTGTTTTACTGTATATAAAAGGCGGGCCGGATTCAACTAAGGAAGTTAACCATAAAAAAGCTCTTACATATGGATTATCTATTGTTCTGTGAAAAAAAAATTTGAGTGTTATTCTCATCGTAAAAATATGCACGTGATTTATTGTTGCGAATCTTGTATTTGATTTTAAATCAATACTGTAATTATAAATGCTAAAGGCGTCTCGTAATACATTGAAAAAGGAATAAATAAATTTCAAAATTATTTTAAAACCTTTCAAACAAATTATTATAATCACTTTTAAACCTTATTGCAAGCCTTAAATTAGCAAGCTTAGATATAAGAGCTAAAATTTCTTCCTTTTTGACTTCAAATTCTTTTTGAACTTGAAATTGTAACGATAAAAGATAATTTAATTAAAAATACTATTCAGTATTAATTGGAATGTGCATGAAATTTCGTAGAGTTCCGAACTCTGTAACGACATGTTATTACAATCATTTACGCTTTCTGGCGCAAGTCTGGCTGGTCCGGTGGTAAGGTGCCGGATTGGTAAGCGAAAGGTCCATGGTTCAAAGCTCGCTGTAAGTAGAGGTTTCCAAAAAGTAACAACGTGTTACCCAGAAGTTCAGCAATTAGAAATTAAGTGATTAATATTTTTCCATGCTTCTAAAATGTATCTTAAAAATATTCAGTATACTGTTATATTATATAATATTATTCAGCATAGTACAATATTATTTAATATGGTAAATATTATACAGTATTATATGGCATTATCCAATATTATGAAAAAAACATGGTACAATATTGAAAAATTCTTACGTTTTACACTGTTTCATTATTGGGAAAATTACTGTAAAATATTACCTTTTAGAATTTTATGATATTAGACAATATTATGTGCTACGTGGGATGGAAAAATGGGAAGTCTTTTCCAAAAAGAAAATTAAAACATGGTGCTGCAAAATATTATAAATAAAGTTTTTATAAATTAAGATACATACAAAATTTATTTTTTTCTATGATATGAAAACCTTTAGGTAATTTAATGCATAACATGAAACAAAAAAAATTAGCCATTAGATGTATGTTTCTTTTATATTTTTTTGAAACCTATTCAGTTAGCTTAGATGTTGTAGATTGCCAGAAAATTAATATAAATTTCTCAGTTCCAGTTTAAAATTAAATTTTTATTTAATTACAGAATATCATTTTATAAAATTAATAACTATAAATCAACAAAAAAATATAAACTACATTTTAAAATATTTGTTAGTAAAAAGAATAGGATGCAAAATGGATTGTCGATGTTACGAAAACCAATAAAACCATTTTAAAGACTTTTGGCAACACAATATATGTATTTAAGATTAAAAATAGTGCATTAAGTAATCTCTTTCATTCCGTATCTCTCGTATGTTTGGTACAGTTATAATAAAGGGACGATGTTTGATATAATTTCAAAGTTTGTAAATTAATTTTTGAATAGAAAAATAAAAAATGTAGTGAGAGGTATCGAATACTGTTTTAGCTTTCGCACTAGTTCTGTAAAAAACTTCTATTTATTATTATTCCGACGATTATCTAAGTGCAAAGTAATTTTACTTAAGTTTAAAATAAGCTAATTATTTAGAATCGGAAATTTGCTTTTTCAGAAGAATTTTATCTATTAATTCTCAGTTCGTCCTTTCTGAGGCTTTGCATGCATAGTAATATGCAATTCGTTAATAAATGTATTCAAGAAAGTTTTAGTTCCTTAACCCAAAGATATTTGGCTTTCCTTCAGAAAAGTCTAAGCTTTGCGAAAGAATTGATGCATAAATAATGCTCCATATTATTGTTCATTTAATCAATCCAATTGTAATGAAAATAACTGATATTCCTGAAATCATTATGATTAATGTATGGGCTTGCAATATATGAAATAAGATATTATCTTCTTTATATTTATTATTTAATTAATGGAATAATAGTTTTGAAAATCCAAATATTTCATAAATTTACTTATGTAAGGATTTAATCTCCGTTTTGCGTAACATATTTATTTATTTACACTACTTTTATAAATACAATATGATTTGCACAAACAAATTCTTCCCGTATAACTTTAATAACTTTTTGATACTTTATAAAATTAATTTGACATTAAGAACAATTTCAAACTCGAAGAGACTATTGCAAAAAGGTATATTTGGACATGATTTACCTGATAGCCGATACTCATTTTCTCAGCCAGGAACATAATCTTTAATTTTAGAATTTTTTAAAAAAATTGTCTTCTCATCCGCAAGTTTGTAGTGAACACAAATTATTATCCGCTATAAAATTTATTCGCTGTAAGCGTCAATGTTAAAAGAGTCTTATATCAAGTGCTGTTATTAGTTACCATCTGCTGGAATGCATTCCACACCATCAATAATTTTGAACTTGCTTTGCTTATTCACAATTTTTTTAAACTTTTATTTAAAACAGAATTTTATCCCTAAAACTCATCTCTCTTATACTAAGGGGATTAAGAAGTCCAAATTGTTACGTTATCTCTTAAAGGCTTTGCCAAATGACCAAATTGGTTTACTGTTCCGTAACATCTTACATAATGTAAATAAATTATAAAAGTTTTAAGCCCTTTTTAACTTTTAGAAAAAAAACACATTTTATAAATAGCTATATTTATAAGCTGTACTATCATGGAAGATGTTTAATAATTTAAAATATTTGAAAAATGAAAATAATAAGGATGAGTCAACTTTTTATGTCAAATATTTCTGCAAAATAATGGGAGTAAATAAAATGCAACAATTATCTAGAATTACGGTATGCAGCAAAATGTGAAACGCAATGCAATACATCCGTGCTTATCTGTTGTAAAGAATTGAAAAATATTGTAATGATGAAGAATATAACTTATCAATTTATATCTTAAATAATTAAGCAAAAATATTTTAAATTATACTTTAAACGATAATATTACAGCTTATTTTAAACTGGTTTTTCTTTTTTATATACAATTTTTATGTTATCCCTTTAAGAATATTTTAAAAGCTTCGCAGTTGATCATAATCTAATCTCTTTTCCATATATTGTTCTATTGAATTTTTAGTTGATTCTTTTATATATAGAAAACTTAAATACAACTAGAAAACAACTAAAAATAATCAACTGGAGCAATATTTATATACAAATTTAAGACCGTATCAAAATGCGTATATTTGCACGAATTCTTCATAAATCTGTAATGTCACATTTATAAACATTAAAATGAATACAGAATAAAGCATCAATAACATTACAACTGACAAAGCATTTAACACACAGTTAATTACTAAATAGGAAAGACTACATGAAAGTGGACAGGCAGTTGCCTTTTAACATTGTTCTTACTCTTTAAGAAAAAGTTCGTATTAACTAGGATATATGGCGTTTTCTTTCAAATTTATATATTATATTATCTTTATAACCATATAAAGATTAGGAATGAATTAGTTATATTTCATGCACCATTCTATAAACAAATTTATTTTACTGTAATTAAAATCAAGTTTCACTTGCCTACTTTTCATCATAAACCATAAATTATATTAGAAGATGATTGTTGAAAAAATAGTTTTGCAAGTTGTTTAAAAGAGTTTTAAATGTTTAAAAAATGCTGCAGTGGTTGCAGATTTTTCCTGAAAAAAGTGATTGAGTGTTTTCTGTACTGCAACGACGAGGTCAAGAAACGAGGTTTTGTGAACAAATGTAAATGAATGTCATTTAATATTCTATAAATCTCGACTTCTAAATTTTTTAAACTTTTGATTTTAAGTTTAGCATCCTTTATTATTTGACAAAAGAAAAACTTACTTCATAAAAACTAGTTCGGTTTTCGAGAGGGCAGATCCACTGACGACGCCATCCACCAATTGGTTGAAGAGATACAAGATGCTAAAAACAAGAAATTGCATACAATGGTCTTCTCCCTGGACATCTAAGGAGCTTTTGACCATTTTCAACATAATTCAATTCGCAATAGCCTAGATGAAATCAATTTCCCCTCTCATACAATTGAAACCCTTAAAGATATGCTTACTGATAGGAAGGTTAGAATGCAAACAGCACAAGGTCCAGTCAGCTGGTCACAACAGCAGGGATGCGCACAAGGTTCATGTTCAGGAACTCACAAAGTCCAATGTTGCGGAACCTAGTGGCAAATGAAATTATATCCGAAGAATGGCAGCCGAACGTCCATTTACAAGCCTTTGTTGATGAATTTATCTTCGTCATTAGCGCACCCACGGAAGCAAAGCTAAAAGCTACTACACAAGCAACCCTCACGAAATTCCAACACTGGACTGACAAACACCAACTCAAGGTATCTACAGATTAGTATGTGACCCTCGAGTAAAATGGGATAATCAAATAATTAAAAGATCTGCCTCCTTTAAATATCTAGGAGTAATAATAGACAACAGTTGAATTGGGCCGATCACCTCATCAACATGAAAACTAACCTGACTCATCTCCAGCAAAATATCACAAGAATAGCCGGAACAAACTGGGTGCTTAACACAGACCTCAGGAGAAGGCTGTATAAAACAGTGGCTGAGCGGATGAGTCTTCACGGAGATGCAGCATGGACCTATTCACTATCAGCCAGACAATCCAGTCTGTTGAATTCAATTTCAGAGGAAATTCCTGCTTAACATCACGGAGGTATATTCTACTACGCCACAAGCCGCACTCCAGGTCAGAGAAGGGATGATATTGCTCCACATCAATAAGAACAGGAAGCAGTCTGCATCAGAAGAACCAGACTACACAAAACTTCTAATTACAACAACATCCACTTCAACCCCAATAACTATGAGGACGACACAACATCCACCAAATTCCGCCCAGCAAGTTTTCAACTAGAAGACAGAATCTCTCTGAAATGCAATTCCTTCCAGTACCCGGTCTCAATATTTACACGGGCGACTCAATGGAAAGATGGAAATCAAGATGGAAGACAAAACAGACAGCGCCTTCTGTGTCATGGAAGAAGACACAACGAACTACGAATGAATGGCGGGCCGCGGTGGCCTAGTGGTAGGGTCTTGGCTTTGGGGCCGGCGAGTTCCAGGTTCAAAACCCGATTCCACTGAAGATCCGCCGTGTATGGGACCTGCTGCACGTTAAATCATACGTAGTGGCCAAACGTCCTCCAGCTGGTGTGGCATGGAGGTTTGGAGAGGGGATGCCAGTTCACGTGTCGTCCTCGTCATCTGACCGTGGTTCAGAATTACGAGGTCCGTCCCAAAATAGCCCTCGTGTTGCTTCAAAACGGGACGTTAATATAACTAAACTAAACTAACGCAGTCTTCCAAGCAGAATTTCTTGATATACAGGAGGCTTGTCTTTGGGCAAGTAAGACCAACCAACAGGTTAAGGTATGCTTAGATAGCGAGTCGAGCCTCCATTCAATTGACACCAAGAGCCCTATTGCTCAATAAACACAGGAAATCTTACTGAAATCTATTAACATTAAACTTGAATGGATTAGGGCTCACGTCGGATGCAGCGGTAATGAAGCCGCGGACGTACTACCCAAGAAACCATATCAAGCGTTTGCTACAAAAAGATTCCATCATCCGCTGTCAAAAAGAATGGTATAATGGGGAAACAGGCAGGAGTGTTTACAACGTTTTGCCTAAAGTCAAGATAACTCCTACTCCATGGCAAAGGCCAGAAATAATGTTCGTCACGGGCCACGGCCCATTTCCGACATATCCTAAAAGATTCAACATCAGAAGCAGCGATTCCTGTGACTGCGGAAACCTGGGAAACCCCTTACACTATGCTACAAGCTGTCTGTTTACAACCTCATACCACTTGACAAAACCGTCAACTGACCTAGAACCTCTTTGGTGGAAAAGAGTTATGAACAACAATAATTCTAGGGCAAAAATCTTAAAATTCATCCACTTCATCGCGGGAAACGAAACACTCTTTTTCCAAAAGATAGTGACAATAACTAACCACAGACTCAATTAACCGTAGGTACTCATCTTCTCTCTTCTCCCATACATAAGGCACCACCCTCTCAAATTCAACAGCACGGAGATTTGAAAGAACTAGCAGTTAAATTAATAAATATTATATTCTTTTGTTCTAAATGTCCTCTGTTCTGTATCTTTATAAATAAAATGTAATTGGATTTTCTCTGGTTTTTTCAATAAAGTTTCACGAATACCCAAACTACCGATAGGGAGCCGTCCTGGCTCAGAGTTCGGGGGTATGCTGTGATGTTAAGATATATAGAGTTTTTCATATATTTATATTCCTATCCAATAGAGAAAATATTTTAAAAACATTTATTAGAAATGTAATGCTAAAAAATCGTATTAAAAACGTACAACATTGAGAATACGATAAAATAAATATGAATATTAAAATAACAGGCTCAATTCCGTTACCTAAGCCCCTTATTTTAATATATTTTTCCAAGGTACAATTACTGTCAAAGAATGGTTAGAAGATATTTGAAACGTCCGCCACTACTTTTCCGAAGAATAACGAGTGGTTAACTACATCTTTTGAGTCAAGTTGATTTAATTTTTGTTCTTAGTGAAAGCGTTTTTGATAGTCTTCGAAGTGAAAGGTAGCTCTCTGTTAATTTTCGTGAATTATTCATTTACTCATCCAAGAATAATTAGCTGACATGCTACTAAATAATTTATTATGCCACTCTTTTCCTAATGAGAAAGTTATAACAATTGCATTTCACCAACCATTTGCATAATATTGTTTTCGCAATACTTATAAGACTCTTGATTAAATATATTCATTCTTTATTTCTAAAGAAACAGTAATAGGTGTAAAGAGCTGTGTAGTTGTCTTCATTTAATATTTATTGTTTCGCCAAAATTAATCCATCGAAGAAAGTGTTTGGTTTATTAAATATAATAATCTAGACAAGAAAAGATAGTTTATTATTGCTGTAGCATCTTTCAAATTACTTTACTACCGTGCATTAATTAGTAAAATATTATATCTAGAGTATGGAGGTAAATTTGAAAATGTGTCTCTCATAAATGTTACTGAAATAGTCCACTAACCATATAAACGTTTATTGTTAGGAATTTTCAAAGAATTTTTACTAATAGACAGATTGCATAAATCATATTTTATTTTGACATTTCCTATAAATGAAATAAATAATTTATTCAATGGTGCTTTTTTACTGTTATACAAGGAAGATTCTACAAATTAGTAATCCAAAAAATGAATAAAATTACATTAATGTTATTGTAAAAACAATAAGGATTATTTGAATAATATTTAATCTTCAAAAAATCTTTTTTGTCGACAATGAGTAAGATTAAATACAGATTTGACTTTGTTGAATGATCGTTTATATTCTGCTATTAACAGCTATAGCCGTCTAATAGATTACAGGAAAATGGGGTTACATTGCACACATGGAGCTGAATTTCCATCAATGTGAAACTTTTGTGAAAATTGAAATAGAGTTCAAATGATAAGGGGTATGGAATTGATATTTTGTTCTAGCTTCTTGGCAACACTGAATAATGTATTTCAATCCTTAAAGGTATAAAACTATCATTCAAAAGATTACGGAAGGAAGAGACAATGTTCCAGTTTTTTGACGAAAATTGTGTTCTGAAAAATCTGTCTCTGGTAAAGAATTTCTGAATGCATTTAAAGTAAGTTCATTCATGCAAAAGGTAATAAACCTAGCTTTCATTTTGTTGCTTTGGATGCCAATTATATTTGTTATTCAGCTGCTGGTAGCCTGATGCAGGCGCTCACGTTTCTGTGTTGGATTGTTATCCAAAATAGATAAATCGCGACAATTTATCTCTATTCGAACTACAAATATGAACTAAAATAAGAAAAGCTTTCTGCTGAAAATCAACTAATTAAGATTCGATGAACAAAGAAATTGAAAAAATTGTTGCTGTGGAATTAGTAAGTTATCGTAAGTTGAATTCTAAAATGGAATTATACAATAAATTTTAATTTCATGTTTGTGAGCCCCAAAAATTATTTAGAAGAAGGATGAAGTTGAAAAATGATGTAGTAAATGGTAAGATAGGTCGAATTAACAAGTGGTGGGGGAAAAAAACCTAACAAAAATATGAGGCCTTTTGCACACAATATCGTCATACAACTACCCGAAAGCTGTGGTGAAGCAAAACTTATATGATAGGTTCAAAATTCTTGGAAATGCTTATAGATGAGACAGATGATGCATTAATACTTATATACAGGAGAATTCAGGTAATTTCGGACGAACATTTCCATAAATACCTTGGAAGTACAAGCATTCATCAATCTTCTTCAATTTAATGCGCTCTCTAGAAGAGATTTATCTGAAGAATATTTTATTAATATTTCATTTTCTATACACTAGTGCAACAAATTTTTCCTATTAAAGTAATTGTAATTTTCTGCGTATTTTGTCGAAAAAACAGGCCCCCGAGTCTGCGAAGCCCGATGCTTGTCCTTGAATAAGTGTAAGGAACGAGCGTACTCGCGGGTTAAATCAGAATACTACAAAGAAGAGAAATAAATTTCAGCCAGAGCAATACTTATTCGTCATGAAGCAAAATTAATAAATTACAATCTTCACATTGGCCTTTCAGAGATTTTCAACAAATCCAAAAGAGCAAGTTTTAATCATGACATATAATTTAAAGGAGAGTTTAAAGAAGTTAAGCATTCATTTTTTAAAGATTTATAAAAGAATGAAATCTATATCCTCTGTGGAGGAAACTGGTAATGCAACTCTCATGATAAGTAGTGTAAAAAAGAAAGAAACCGCTAAGAAATTAGAGAGCAAAATTTACGTAATTTATTTCAATTATTAGATATATTTTCGTATTATAAGAGAGAAAAATATTTACTTGAGGGAAAAATTAAAATTTCTTAAATCTATTCTAGTTATATATATATATATATATATATATATATATATATATATATATAT
>BGPR01002130.1:150084-164345 GCA_013235015.1 Araneus ventricosus
AGTGTAAAAGAGAAAGAAACCTCTAAGAAATTAGAGAGCAAAATTTAGGTAATTTATTTCAATTATTAGATATATTTCCGTATTATAAGAGAGAAAAATATTTACTTGAGGGAGAAGTTAAAGTTTCTTAAATCTATTCTAGTTATATATATATATATATAATTGTTTTTGTGTTATGAAACGTTTCTGTCTTAATTGATTTTAATTAATAAAATTTATCTTCCTAAGATACTAAAAATGAAAAAAAAAAACAACTTAATTCAAGGCAAAATGACAAAAGATGGAAGTTGGAAGATCCTTAAATATCTTTGCCAGAATGAAACATGTGATTAATTAAAAGTCACGTTCCTAAACAAATTATTTTAGTCGAGTTTAGTTTAGTTATATTAACGTCCCGTTTTGAAGCAACACGAGGGCTATTTTGGGACGGAACCACGGTCAGATGACGAGGACGACCCCTGACCGGGCCCCCCCCCCCCCTCACCAAACTTCCACGCCACTCCAACGGGAGGACGTTTGGCCACTACGTATGATTTAGCGTGCAACAGGCCCCATACACGGCGGATTTTCAGTGGAATCGGGCCTCGAACCCTTTGGCTCCAAAGCCGAGACCTTACCACTAGGCCACCGCAGCCTCATTATTTTAGTCGAATCCAATGTATTAGAAACCCTGATATTATTTTTGAAGCTGTAAGTCTCTGAAAGACATGATTAGCACAGCACAGGATGAACAGATTATTAGGCTTGCATTACGAGTCACCGAACATTACGATTAGAAAAATTATAAATTTCATTTCAAATGTATTTAAAGACTACCAAATGCCAACCAAATGAGCCACATACTATGATGCATGAAAAAAGTATTCAGAGATTGATGTGTTTATACGGAAGCATTTAAAGAGAAATTAGTTCATGCGAATTCCAATAACTTGAGGTAGATTAGTCGGTGTCTAATATTGATATCAATCCTGGTGGACAAAGACATTTCCCCACTTCTTGTTTTTAACTTAAATTCTGAAAATTATTGTAATTTAATTATAGAATTATGACCACTTCAGTTGTGAAACTTTTTAAATGTATAATTTTCGCCTGTAGCAGGAATTTCTAGAATATGTGATTTATATAAATAATGGAATGTTTAATTCATCAAAGTTGAAGCTCCGATTTGTTTGCTTGAAGCTACAATGTTGTTTTGATACTTTAATAATTACGCTGGGCAACAATATTGTGATTATAAACTTGATAATGTAATTTGCACACTAAAGCGCTATCGAAAATTAAGTCAAAAGAAGCTGAATGCAAGGAAAGTGTACTTTTCTAAATAATTATATCGAACAAATGAAACACATTGCAAGATGAGCGTTTCAGAGAAATCACAGAATATCTTACATAATAAGAGGGAAGATATGTTGTTTTTAAATTCCCTATTCATTCTTAAATAATTATGTTTAATGAAATACATTCATGGATGGACAGGATCCGAGAAAATCTAAGTACAAACAGTAATTGGATTCGCTTAATATTTTCTAATTAATTCTTAAAATTGAATTCTGAGTTACAAACTGCGGTGATGTTGCTAATTCCGAATTAATAAAGATTGCAAGACGTATATCAATTGAAAAATAAAATTATTTTGAAAATAAATGTTCGAATGTTTACATGAATTAATGATTTTAAAACAAGATATTTCCGAAAAGTATACAAACTCAAATTGTTTGAATCTAAAGGAAGGTATAAATTTAAAGTGTCGCGTTAAGTAATATATTCAGTACCAAATTGAATGGCTGCATGAGCGTGTTCTTTGTGATTGTGTATTTATTCTTTAACTATCCGCCTTCGTCGGCCATCTTGTTTGCCTGGAATATAATTTCAACTGAATCTCTTATGTATAAATTGATATTCATGGTTCCCTTAACAAAGTAATTTTAAATTTCAAATTTTGATAAATATTTAGCCCATCTTCTTTCAGTAGCCTTACACCTATTATGTTCTTTGTCTGCATGAACGTCTCTAATGGAGTCGAGTAACTGTCTATGGCATGTAGCATACCGTTGTAGTAGTAGTCCGTTGTCGGCATCAACTTCACTCTCTTATTCCTCTTGAAAAATATGCATTTGATTTTAACTTTAAAGTGTCGTGGCACATTTTACTTCCAGCAGCATATTAGCTGGATAAAATTATGCTGATTAAAACATATCATTAAACATTAAGATATTACCGTAGTTTTCAACAATGAAAGAGAAACATGCAAATAAATATTTGCTTAAACAATGAAAACGATTTGAATTGCGTTGCAAAAATGAAAAGTATTATTGTAAATTATGTCAAAAATATATTTAAATGCTTTTAAAAATAGATTAAAAACTGTACGGCAACTCTAATTGGTATCATTGAAAAGGTAATATTTGTGCTTTCAGATAGTGTTAAAATGAGTTTTAAAGTGATTAAGGAAAAACACCAAAATTTCGAAACACCAATGTTCTAATTAAAATTTCAAATAAAGGGCTCCGATATGCGCATTCCAACTCTCCAAAGTATGTTTGTGCCAAATTTCATAGTTTTGGGTCCAGTGCTCTGTCCTGAAAAGCGCCAACAGACACACACAGGCAGACACACACACATTCTCCTTTATTATTAGTAGAGATATAATCCCGTGTTTGTTTTCTTTTCGTGCTTTCTCTTTTCAAGAATTTAATTTTTTGGGAGATTTTACATTTAAAACATTTATTGTATTATTTAAAACACTAGAAAAATGCTTATTTCTGTTTGGCGAGTAGGGAGCCTCAACGAGAACAATTGCAATGATATAAAAACAGACACGAAGAAATGCACTAAATTGAAAAGCAAGTAAAAGTGAAGAAATAAATATGAAAAGAATTCCATAGAAAGTTCCTCTTCAAGAGGAATATCATAGGAAATTCTACCCCTGACGGACGATGTTCTGAATATTCGTAAAAGAAAAAAAATACGAGTATATGTAATAATTCGGCCAGGAATTAATTAAAATGTTTAACAATATCCATCAAAAATGTAAATTAAAAACGAGATGAAAGAATCCCGGTACAAAATGTATTCATCTGTAGTTTTCTTCATTAAATAAATATGCATTTAACTCACTGCCAACTGCTATTTAATTAAACAAATATATTATTCAGATGGAAAAACAATATGATACTGTTAAGGTAAATGTATTTAGCAGCCAAATGACACAAATGAAATCTGGCATTTTACACTACATTCAAAGTAATACTTTCAAATTAAACATCCTTATGTGCATTGTTCCATAAAGAATTCTAAAAGCCTCGTTTATGTCAGTATAAAGATTAATGGAAGGATCCATTACGCTGAAGGATCCTAAAGGAGATTAACCACTCGTACTACACGCGCACTATTCCATTATCCTCTCGGCTCACCTGTGAGTTGCAATGAATGATAAATGATGAACCAACCAATTGTTTTGCATCGGACAATGAAAAAGAACTGATACTGTTATAAATGATATGACACTGTAAAGTATGAAAACAACTAGATTTTATTTATTATGCTATCGATCCACGGATTAAAATTTTAGCATTTTTTCTAAGATGTGATGCATATCAATTAAGAATAAATTTTACAGCTTGAATGTAGAACTTTGCAATGATTAATGTGTGGGATTAAAAAGATTAATTTATATGCATTCTTAGTAAAGATTAATGATTTTAGGACTACACTTTAAATGCTTTTCATAAAAAATTAAAAGAAAATTCACCTTAAAAATGATGAATATATATATATGTGTATATATATATTATTTTCTGCAGCCAGTTTCATCCTACATCATTAATTATTGGAAAAAACTGAGGAAATTTTCCACAAAACCTCCCCAAAACATGTTATTAAGCAATATTTCAACCAACTTGTTGAATTAAATTTATTCTCTTTCATACTCGATTTCTTGGACAGATGAATTAGCCATGACTGAGGCAAAATTTTATATATGAATAATAAAATTCGTTATTTTTTTAATTTTAAAATTTATATTTTTAATTCTGCAATGAGAGTGAATTCAATTTTCAACAGGAAATATGTAATTTTTATAAAAGTGTTTAAGTGTTATAGGAAGGTTGATTTTACAAAATTTGAAAACTAAAAAAAAAATTTCATGAGAAGTCATGAATTGAGAGAAATGCCTCCTTTCTCAAATTCCTGTAATAAAAATCCTTCAGTAAGTAAAAATATGCAGGAATTTAATTATAAGCTTATTCAAAATTCAATTTAAATATATGGTTCCGAATTGTATATGCATGAAAAAATCATCTAGGTATTCATCTGTGTAAGTTAAATGGGATATGAGTATGCCAGAATAACTCATACAATGTTTAATTTTTCTTATACAAAAATGCCTTACATTTTTCTGTGTGATAACCTTTCTGTGGAATAAAGATGAGAATAAACTTCGTCGAAAACTTATATTAGCAATTTGTGGGTATTTTATGCAACTAATTTTGGGGATTGTTTCTTCCTTGTCTTATTAAATTAAAAATATCGCTTGCACAATGTATCACGCAATAAAGAAAGATTTCATAAATGATCTTTTAACAGTATATCTGAAGGTTTATCCTACGTTCTACTACCATTTCAATTCTGTGTGAGCTTTTGCTTTTTGCCTTCCAAAAAGTTCAGCCCAATCAATCGAAATCTTCTTTGAAAATCAAAGTTTTCCCGTGTTTTCTTCCATTTTCAATGAGAATAGAATACTATATTTGTTTTAAAATACAATACATTGAGTAGTTCAAACCGGATTTTGGAAGAAACAATTTTTTATTGAGAAAGAAATGCTGCCCAGAAATCTTCCTTTCTGTCTGTCGTTTTAGTTATACTTGGACGAATAGGGAAACTGACCGTTTATTCATTTATAAGATATAATGACTTAAAAAAGAAATCAATTTATTCTGAATATTGAATGAACATAAGTGCATTTTTCTTAATCTATGGTAAATACATGCATTATTTTTTTCAATTTGATTGTGAAAACCTAATATATTATGCAACCTGATTTTTTTCACCGTACCTTTGTCTTAACAAAAAACAGGAACTATCCCTTTAAAAGTTATACGTATGGATACAATTTCTAGATAGACAAGTTAAAAACCATTTTTTCCATGACATGTGTAAGATATGAGCTTAATAAATTTGTGTAAATAATGAGCTTTAATCAATTTCAATGAATGACTTGCAATATTTGGTTTTTTTATTAGAATAAGCGAAAGAAACTACCAATTTTTGAAACGCATGATAACCATCGATGAAATTTTGAGTGCCTGTAATGACGCCAAAACAAATGTATCTGCGAAGAAGCACAGTGGTCGTGTTCGCAGAACTTAAAGAAAAGACATTAAGGAAAGACAAATTCGGCTGTTAGCTTACAATACAAAATATTACTAATTTTTAATTGCTTTGTAAGTAACAAAAATGTTAATTTATATGCATGATGTCGAAAACTGAATGATCTAACTGATTTCATTATTCAAAAGCCCCCAGAAGGTGATGATTACAATGTTGCTGAGCTTCTTTAAGATTACATTAGGCAATATTTATGTTTGGTTATACAGGTATTTCTTCCTGCTTGAATCCAATGTGCAACCAACTCTACAAATATAGTTAAACCTTTCACCAATAAACTAGTATTTGTTTCGTTCTGTGCAGAAACCTTAAGTATAAATGAGCTTCAATACCTCAGAGAAAAATTAACAGCTATTAGAGCTGTTTTTGCCACTAAATAAAACCGTTCACAGGCCAATGTTCCAATTAGGAACATCGAATTGAAAATTCATTTAAAAATAAAATATCATTTATATTGTTTTGAAAGAATTACTGTTTATAATTGGAAGTAAGCTTGATTTATTGATACAGAAATTATATTTCGGATGTCAAATGGGCAATTTTTTTTTGTCTTTTTTACATTTTAATATGCGCAGAGCATACAAATTTTTTAAAAATGAAAAAATGGTCCAACATTTCTAAAAATTGATACACATAGTTAAAAATGTCCAGCTTACTAATAATGTATAAAATAAGATCATAGAAATAACAAACAAATTTGTTATAATTAATTAAATTTGAGTGTTCCCATTTCGGAACATTGGCCAGTTGTCACTATTCCGTGAAAGAAGGAACTTCCCTATTGTGAGTTCCGATTGAAAACTAAATGGAAAGGACATTTATCTTATAATTCAAGAAAGGAAATCACTTTTGTTGGTAAAAGGTTAAGGTCTTAATTTTGGGGAAAGAAATTTACTTTTATCTGTAATCTGGGGGGAGGGGTAATTATAAATGTGTCGGATAAGCCTAAATAATATATCGACAGAATGATAATTCTGAAGTGATTGCTTCTAATAATTAATATTTTCATCTTCCAATCCAAGTAATTAAAAGATAATCTCATGTATAGAAGAAAAAGGCACGCATGGGACAATGAATTTGATTCATAATTATAATTCTAGGGTTTGGTTGGGGGTTGATCAATTGCATAAAATGTGAGAAACTACTATCACAGCTTCGCAAAAAGAAATTGTGGAATATTTTACTTGCAAAATGTGTTAAATATAATTTATGTTTCTGGATGGCTATACGAGTAGCATACATCAGCTCAGAGGAAACACAACCAGCTCATTCATCTGGAGTTTTCTTAGAAGATCCAATTACCCTTTCACGAAATGGGGCAAAAAAGGAGAGACCTCGAAAATGATCAAAAGTTATCTGTTGTGTTTCGCAGCGGACGAGTGATGGTAATTTCCCTATTGCAAGAACGCAGGTATATATGCATAATGCGGAGAAAACGCAAGATTAAAGAACAATAAGCGCAAAAATGGGGATTGTATTTGAACTACTTCCCAGAGTGCAATAGGATACAGTTAGGAATTTTCATTTTCATCACTTTTTTGTACGAAATATATTCTTTATTCATTTAAATTCAAAATTTTTTAATTGAATTAATATCTATACTTGGTTATAAAAATAATTTTTTCAGTACTTTGCTTATTAAATTCAGTATGATCATCACTGTTCTCTATTTCTATGTCCAGTGTAATGAGCTTAGTCAAAAGTTTCCAATGTTCCCCAATGGGAACATTAAAAAAACATATACAAAATTTGTTATTAATATTTTAATAATTTATATCATTAAACTTAAGCATTACAAGGTGAAATAAGCAAAAAAGTAGTTAGAAATTTCCCTGTATCTGAATTCGGTCTGCAAACGGATAATAACAATTTTGAAAGGGAATCACGAAGTTGCCTGAAAGACGACAAAAGTTAATCGTACAACGTGCGGTTATTATTATTTGATACTTTTTCACTCTCTTGAAAAAAAATATGTCTTTCAATTACACAGAAAACCTCAAATATTTTTGATGATTTCAATGCAAAGCCCATGAATTCATAATTGTGCTTATCATGTAAATAATACTTTGAGAATTTTTCATTTACATTGTTTTCCATGTAATAAGTTTTTACATAGAGATTTAAAAATTTCACGGTTTTTTGATTAACAACTTTATTTTTTTTGTCTAGATACAATCTCAACATTTATTACTAAATTAAAATACGTAAATTGTTTCATAAAATATTATTTTATGATATTCTTCTCAATTATTTGCTTTCTGCTTCTAGATTTCCATTCATATATTTATACATTTTCTGTGTCTCTACTAATCAACTTTTCGTTTATCTGCAAATTAACCACATTCATTATCAGTTGCTTATTCTATACATATTTTGAACTTTCTGCTCTATTCTATATTAATTTGCACTTCCTGTTTTGTCATTTTACATAATCAAATAAAAATATTTTTTGTTCCCCAAATATGAACGAAAGGAAATCTTTTGTTTATGGGTAAGAAATAGATAAATTATTTTATACAATATTGGTTTCTGGAGAACATGTTGAACATGTCTCCTAATTTTGTCTTAGACATTTAATAGATATCTGATGAATGACTTTCGCAACACATTAATGTATGCACGGTTTCCAAATCAAAAATAGAAACAACGAATATCTATGAGGAAAAACATCTTATTTGAACAACTTTATTTTCAGTTATCAAAACTTTCCAACTATTTTCAGTATACAGACAAATTAAATTAATTTCGAGTGTTTTACAGTTAGTAATTTAAACTTTTACTTAAGCGTGTTATATGGCTTTTACATTGAATGAATAAAATGCTCTATTTATTACTAGAATGTGTGTCTTATTCTTCAACTCTGAAACTACTATTTAATCAGATCTAAATTATCCTTTTAGGAATTTAAAATCGTTTCTTAAATCAGGTTAAAGCTGTTTTATTTAAGCGTTACGAAAGTTAGCTGCAAAAATGTTAGAAACCATTTCAAAAGTATTCCCTTCTCATTTAAAGCTGATTTAACATAGTTAAATTACTTTGCAGGATTCAGCTTTCAACTTGGCTTTCTCGAAGCTTTAGAATTTACGGGATACTGTGTTTGAATTATTTTGCTTCAGTGGAGTTATATTCACTGGTTTGTTCACTAATTTCATTTGCAAATTACATCTCAGCATTAAGTGCACATTTCAGACATTTTTATTTTATTTTTCTATAATTACTCCCTCTTCCTTTTATTTAAAGTGTATAATGATGGCTAATTTTTAATAACCTGGTATTATATATATTTGCTTGAATAAGTAATATTTTTATATTTCTCAATTTAAGAAATTGATTTATTTCTCTTATCCATGTTTTAATTTGTTTTGCTATAGTCTCTTTAGATAATTTTGCGCTAATGACATTACTTCCATTTGTTTTCCAAGGCTCTAAAACTATTTGGAGGCGCAAAAGGGATAACATTTACTGGCTTATGTCTTAGAGGTTTCTAACCCCACCCCATATTGAATTCGAAGAACAACTACTCGAGAACAGTCATTGTCAAGTTCTTTTTAAGTTAAGAATATAGTAAAATTACATCTATGTAGAAAATAATGAGAAAATGAAAGATAAAAATCGATAAAATGTATTTTCTAAAACGAAAAATATTAGTTTTTAACAGTTTTCTTCATTTTTGTGGATTAGTTTAATTTATCACTAAATACTGGGAGAAACGCAAGCTCGTCTACAAAGTTTTGGTAGAAGTATGATATTCCATGACAAATTGGTATCAGAGAGCAATGTAAGGTTGGAAAAGCAGCTGTAACGCAAGAATGGGATTTGTTGGGTAATTGTAATACATCCACTCAGGAAAACTATCATTTGACAACCATTCTCAGAGGTAGTAGAATTACAGGTGCCAGAAATATAGCGGCAGCCTTCAGGCATCTAGCCCATGAAGCTAATGTTAAGAACACAAAAATGTCTCTCATACTTAATTTTTGAAAGCACTAAGAAGTGTTTTATAATTACTGGAGACACATACGAAAGCTTCAAAATCGTTGTAAGTCACTTTTAATAACAGTACGTATGATTTAAAAGTGAAATATTACCCATATTTACTACACAATATGTAATATCAATTAGTTTATTTTTAGCACATATCACACTGCTTAAGATGATTTATTAGTCATTAATTGTCAAATGATTAGCATAAGTTAAGTAAATTAGGGCAATATATGAATAACATTTGACTTTAAATATTTCAGTTAATGTTTTTGTTTTCCGTTTTAAATACTGAGAGATTTCAATAGAAGTATACAATGTACAAGATTTTTTTAAAGAATTATAATTCAGAATTAATAAATACACGTTTCTATAAGTATCTGTAACCTCATTAAGCGGTAATTAGATTTTTTACTGTCTTCAGAGACTGCATCTAATATATTTAATTTTGGCACATATTTTACTTTGTAATTTCCCGTGTGCAGCTAGGAAATAAATTCAATTTTCTTTGTCTTGAAGCTGCATATTATTCATAATTACATAATTCATTAATTGCATTATATTTCATAATTCTCCTTAGAGAACTAAAATGCAATGAAAGAGGAAAAAACAAAGAGAAATATCTTTTATGTTGAAACTTTATTGCAATATTTTTTAGAAACATATACTTTCTTCGCTGACTAATTAACATACATTAATTTTAAGTGAAATGCCACCCTTTTTTCACATTTATTCATCCGACAATACTTTTCAAATGAAATATGATTTACTTTTTTATGCTTTCACTGAAATTATTTTAGATACCAGTTTAATTATTAAGAAAAAGAAGAATTAGAATTTAAAGTCTATTTCTTATACTGGGTCATGAAACAGTATCTTTTCATTTTTTACAAAATTATAAACTTGTGGATTATTTAGAAGTTCTGAAATTCAACTAATTCATTAATTTTTTACCTCTTGGCTTGCTAGTTAGTAATTGTAAAAGCTCAAATATGGGCAGCAAACGTGGTTAAGAAGTAAAGGCCAAAGAAGTTGTCAACAATTCGTTTCTTTAACATTACTGTGTTGGAAGTTTAAACCTGAACATCACAGAATTTAGCTCAGTATATGTCTGGTGAAAAAAGAGCAAGTTTTAAAATGTATTTGAATGAATGAATTTTACTGCCTCATAAATGTAATTAAACAAACTAAAGTGTTAATTTATTCTAAATAAGTGTCGTTGCTGCAATTTCCAACAAACCTGATGAGTTCCTGTAACAAATTACCTTTGCCACAGTGTTTCATCTGGTTAAAACATTTATCAAAATTTTTTTGTGAAATCAACTTCTTATAGAAACTGATCAAAGACGGCTGTTTAAACGCTTTCATCCAGTCATTGCTTGTTTCACATTTTTCAAGAACAAATCATAACTGTAGATTATTATGTTAATAACTGTAGATTATTTTGCTAATTATAATGCGGATTATTATGCTAATCTACAAAATATATAAGAACGTCATTATCACCACTAGTAGCCCTCATGAATTGAAAGTGGAGTAAGTCAAGGCAAAAATAAATGAATAAAAGGGCACTAAAGCCATCGTATGTTGGATCAAACGGAGCGAAAATTAAGGTTGACTAGCTTTGTTTTACTTGTAATAAAATATTTGGCTTCATGCATTATGTGTTGGTGTGAATTTGAGAATGAAATATATGTTTGCTTTATTTATGCTTAAAGATTGTAGTAGTTCAATCTGGGAAACTGGCTTTTTTGACTGGTGGATCGATGATACGATTCAGTAAGCGACGTTTATTCCGATTCTAAAGTGCATTTCATAAAGAATAATTACATTGTTTTGAAACTAAATAAACTTCTGCTTCATCCGTAAAGCACAGCATCTTTTAAAACGAAGCCCGTTTGCTTTTACTTATTTTGCTATTAATGATAAATCATTTATCTTTATTGAAGCAAATATGTGAATTCCATCTTTTCTGCTTTCACAGCAATTATTCTAGCTTGTGTAGAGACATGACTTTTGTTTCAATGCAGTGCTAAGAATGAAAAACCAAAATGCGTTTTTTCATTTTTGTCATATTATGATCCTATATTTTATGAAAGGAATAAATTCTTCTCAGTCTACTCGTAAAGTTTGGGCTGTTTATGAACAAAGTGCCATTTCTAATGACACAGTTCGAAAGCGCTTTGAGAAGTTTAAGCGCGAAAATTTCAGCCTCGAAGATAATTCTAATTTTCGATGACTTTCCTCTGTAAACGACGACCTATTAAAAGAAGTTTTCTCTTAAAATTCACGTTACCCTGTTCAAAAATTATTACACAGACGAAATATTCCAAAAAATACCGTATATGATTGTTTGAAGAAGATTAGTTATGTAAACCACTACGATGTATGGGTGCCACGTACTTTTAACACAGCCAAATATACTTGATCATATTTCGGCATGTGATTCTTTGCTGAAATGAAGCGAAGAAGCTCCTTCTTATGAAGCAAATCATTACTGGAGATAAACAGTGGGTACTATACAATAATGTAAGAAATAAAGATTCTGGAGCAAGTAAAAAGAACCTCCGTAAGTAAGTATGAGAGGGGTGCTGTGTGTGTGGTGGGATTACAAAGGGTTTGTTTGTAATGAATTGTATCCACCAAAACAGACATTAAATTCGAAAAAATACTTTTCCAAAATGGAAGTTTGAAATGCAGAAATCGATGCAAAGCGGTCTAAATTGACCAAAAGTCGAGCAGGTGTTTTCCAGCATGACAATTCTCAGCCCCACATTGCTTTGAATGTCAAACAGTTATTGAGCATGACTGAGATGTTTTGGGTCATCTCCATATTCACCAAATATTGCCCTCTTCGATTTTCACTTCAGGTCACTTCAAACTTCTCCGAACGACTTGGAGTTCATTTTTTTGGACACTGTCGAACAGCACATCGATAATTTTTTTACGAATAAGCTGAATTTTATTTTGAAAAAAGGAATTTTTCAGCGGCCGGAATGATAGCAAAAAGATATAGAAAAAAGTGATGCTTATGAGATTCAATAAACTTTTCTTATGATTTTGTGCTACTTCATTGATATTGTTCTTCAACTTTCCAGGTAACTCAATAAAAAATTACTTCTTGCTTTTCCATAAAAGTACTTCTTTATCACTGAACATTAAAAATTGTCCAAGTGATCCTAATTCTGTGACTCTTCCCTATTCTATTCCAGGATTAAAAGTCATTTAAGTTAAGGATTTATTAAAGAAATGTTTCTATTTAAAGTTCAAAAATTTTTTAAAGTACGCTTTTGGCTGTTTTAAAGAGGAAATTATTTTATAATAATTTAAAATCCCTGGAATATGCATATTTTGTACCATTCTAAAAATGGAATCTTGTCTTTTTGAATTCAAATCTATTCCTCTCAGTACTATACTATATAAATAGAGTTTTATTTATCTTTAATCCCAATTAATTTCGAATAAATGAAGATTAATTTAAAATATCACTCGTTTCGAAAGTTGCATTTTGAGTGAAAAAGTACTTATACCAATGTTCTATATTAATAATTATATTGACATAAATTAGACTATTAATTAAGGAAGATATGCTTATTCACCAGATATTTTAAAGTTTTCGAATAAATTGCACGCACTAGTCATATTTATTTTGGTGTGAAATAACAATTTCATTTGATCTATTAGTTCATAGCATCACTTTAAAGTTACACAGGGCTGTTGGAAATACATTATGGTGAAACAATCTTTTTAAAAAAGCATTTAGAAGAGTGAAAATGATCAAGGCTCTACTTAAACCGGTGTTTTATTCTCTCAGCAGTCACATACAACCAAAAGAACATCTCAGCCTCAACAACTGTTTTCGTGAGCATCGGATTTGCATATAAAATTAAAACGTGGTGGAACTGGGCCTCGAATCCATAATTCCATGCTCTCGGAAACCTATCTAGATTCCTAGACCTGGCTTAAATAAGTAAAACAGGACGTCATCGAAAGCACAGCGACAGATTTTGTAGACAACGGATCTACGTATAAAAATAATGTGTGGTGGAACTGGGATTCTAATCCGTTGTCTTTTGATCTGGAGAACCAA
Source organism: Araneus ventricosus (assembly GCA_013235015.1). Lineage (NCBI taxonomy): Eukaryota > Metazoa > Arthropoda > Arachnida > Araneae > Araneidae > Araneus > Araneus ventricosus. The sequence goes on from BGPR01002130.1 coordinate 163,541, forward strand.
ATTACATCACCAGGCAGCAGAAGTTTTTTAATTAGCGAAACTATGAAAAGTCATCATATAAAAACAAATGAAGTAATATATAATGGTTTTCCGCTTCTAATTAGACAGTTCTGTAGTTCCATTTCCATTCTTGAGTTCAAAAGATAATTGTAAAAATGAGGCGTTTATGTGGAGCTGCATCCATGTATGTGTTTCACTTGAAATCTCTACGATTCATTTTTCATTTTAACGAGAAACTGCGCACTATGTTTGCTTCTATTACGCTGATTAACAATATCCTATATATATGGTTTATTATTATAGTATCACAAAAATATTGTACATTGTATAATATGTCTTGCTACTTTAATAAATCTGTTTGAAAACCACTGTCGTTCTCCACCGTTTCTTTTTGTTTTGCATAGCACTTTTCTAAGAGTTTCGTGATTAATTACTCCAAATTTATTTTATAAGTTTCAGAGAACAGTTAAATAACACCAGCGCGACTAATTACCTTTCATGATAATGAGCTTTTTATTTTATTTCTGAAAAGCGATTAATTAAGTAGCTTCTAGCAGTAAAATATATATGTTTCCTTCTATTTCTAATTTATGTGCAATCATGTGGACAAAAAAGCTTGATCCCACTTTGATTACAAATATTATTGAAAGAAAAAGTTCCATCGCCAACCAAGTCAAGAAGAAAAGTCTAACTATTTGATGTTGTTGTCTGGTTTGATGTTTTTGTAAATGAGAAACCATAAATTTCTCAGTGTATAGATGTTACGGCCAATGTGATTAATCAGTTATTATTAATAATAACTGCG
>BGPR01002130.1:169345-194001 GCA_013235015.1 Araneus ventricosus
GTTCATAGTATCGAAGGCTGATTTTATGTCTAGAGAAACGAGGGCGAGATGTTCTGAAGGCATACGAATTTTAATCGTCTCTATTAGATCATGAATGGCCAGATCACAGCTTTTGCCTTCTCGAAAGCCGTATTGATTGTGGTGTATGATATTGTTTCGATCAAGCCATTTATTGAGTTGTAGAAGAAAGAGCCTCTCAATAATCTTGCCCAAAGTTGGGAGAAGACAGACAGGCCGGTATGATGTACAAAGACCAGGATCTTTACCATCTTTAAGAAGAGAGAATACTTTGGCATTTCTCAGATGTTCAGGAAAGTAATTGAATTTAAAACAGATGTTAATTAAGTCAAGTATAAATTCTTTGTCGTGGATGAAAACCGCTCTCCACATCCGAAAATCTATCCGATCAAGGCCCGGGGCTTTTCCACCTTTTAAAGCATTGATTACCATCTCTATATCTTCTAGTACCATAGGTTCAACGTGGCCAATTATAGGGGTATAATCCAAATTGTCTTCTGAGGAAGGGCTCGGGAAAAAATTGTCCATTAAATAATTTATTTTGTCTTCAATTGTGTTGTTGGGGTCATTATTTGTGTTGACCCCAATAAAGTTTTCACTGGAACCTCTGTTAAATACAAGATTGAACAGGAATCCAAATCTTTCGTTATGATTAAGACAAAATGATTCCCATGCCTTCCTTTTTGTGGATAAGAGAAGTTTTTTATAGATGGCCCTTTCTTTTCAATAAGCATTCCCCGAGCTCTGGATGATTTCAAGAATAGAACCTTCTGTTTTGTGTTTGATGTATGTTTTAAATAGTCTGTTCACTTTGTTTCTAGATATTCTGAGATCTTCATTCCAGAAGCTGAACTTCTTGGCAAATTTTTTCGGTTTCTTTTTCAGAGTTTTGAAAGCACCTTTCTGAATAAGATCGGTAAGATCTTTAATTAATTTGTTAAGATGATTGTGTTGTTAATGTTCTTTAGGGTTTTTTTTAATGGATTAAGGTGCCTTTTGATATAGTTAATAAATTTGTTTTGTCCGTATTTGGATTTAAAATAGAAATCAATTTCTGGAATATCTTCTAATTCTAATTTAAAGTAAATATATTTGTGGTCACTGTGGGACTCAACATCCAGAACCCCCCAATTTTTTATATAGTTGACTACGGGTAAGCTCAATAGAGTCAAGTCGGGGAACCCCACATTTGTTGTTGATTGGAATGTAGGGCCATATTCTGTAATATTACAAATGTGTAAGTTGCTGGCGGCTATGAATTCAGTCAGTTTTCTACCTCTGAAGTTATCTGAGTCATAGCCCCAGCTTCTGGATTTGCAGTTAAAATCACCAACTAAAAGATTGAAACTGTTATAAAAGTTAAAATCCCTAAGTTCTCCTATTAAATCTTCTATGTTGTCATGAGGTGGAAAGTAGCAATTAAAAATGTTAAAGAGCATGTTATTAAAATGAAGTTCAACAGCCACTGTATGGGTGGTGTTGAACTTATAGAATACATTAAGATTTTTGTTTAAAATATAAGTAATGGCCCTTTTTTCTCGAGAAGAGAAAGTCTTACAACCAAAGTTTGATTTGGGAGGCTCACCATTGATTAAATACGGGTCCTGGATTGCAATAAAATCTAGTTCCAAGTCTCGAGCGACCTGAAAGACTCCAGAGTGTGCTGCTTTACAGTGATTAACGTTAATTTGTATCCCGCGTGTGGTGTTAAAACCCATAGTCGGTCCTTTTTATTATTAATTCCCTCTGTCTGAGAAAGCTTTTACACCTCTTGTCGAGGCAGCTGTGGCTGATGCCAAAATCAGTATTAAATCGCGCATTGGATTGAATGCAATTGATGCAGTTGAAACCCCTACATCTGTGTCTAGTGTTTCCAACTATCGTCTCTCCGCATCTGTCGCATTTTGGTTCTCCGGTGTTGTCGCAAACCTTGGTTGTGTGGCCGAATCCAAAACATTGTTTGCATTGTTTTACACCAATAAATTCGGATGTGCGAAGCTTAACCCATTGGAAATAAAGTCCCCCTTTGTCTCTAATTTCAATAAATTTTTTGGGGTTTACTGAAATTACCCAGTGATTATTACTCTTATCTCTGGCCGGGATCTTGAACTCAACCCGGAAATGGGGTTTGTTGTTCTCATCCGCCAGAAAAAGGTTTTTAGAGAGTAAACCCTCTTTTAAAATATCCATCTCTATCTCTTTATCGACGTTATACAAAATAAGCTGGGGAGTCCTCCTGGGGGGAATAAACATTTCAAATATGTCTTCTAGTTTTTCCTTATCATAGCTCAACAATAATTGCTTAATGAGCTTGGATTCAGCCTCATCTGCAGTAACAATTTTAACGCCACCCCCATGTAACTTAGTCACACCTCTCACTCTAATAACCGAATTATTCTCCTTGAGAATCCCCAGAAAAATGGCTCTATTCCTATTAAAATCCTTATGAATGTCTGTTTTAGGCTGAATCAGAAGTACCCCTTCTGGTTCCTGAGGAAGGCCAGGGGTAAATGTCAAAGGAATGGAGAGGTGACTAGGTTCCCCCGGAAGTTGTGCAACTTGGGCAAAGGTCCTAGTTGTTTTAACCTCCTTTTTTACCTCCTCAACAAGTTTGGTGTTGCACACTTCCAATTTGTCGTGAAAGTCCCGGCAAGCAATTTCTCTCTCGGATTGTAAAAGAATAGGGAATTCCTCTTTGAATGACTGTAATAACCCCTGTGCATACGAGTCCTGCCTAGCAGTAACTTCGTTAAAAGCCTGATTAATAGTGCCTGAAATTTCCTCAGTTATTTCTAATTTAGCTCTTAAATCAGCGTTTTCCTTCTGTAGTGTCCACATTTTAGCTTTATTGAGGATTGCGTCATCATTAGTCAAGACTCCTTTTAGATCGTAGATGTTAGAATTTAATTCGTTAATCTTTTTACTTAAATCTGTGATTATGGAAAGGAAAGAGCCAATGTATTCCCCAGCCAGTTGATTCCTTAATGTCTTACTGTATTGAGTCTTGGCCGAAATCAGACCATCCGAGTATTCATCTAGTTTCAGTAATTTCTCCTTAATCATTACATCAATCCCATCTACAAAATCGTTTTCATTAAACTTAGAAATTAATTCCTTTAATTCATCATTGAGTGTCTTTGCAGGGGGTGGCTTCTTGGAGGGTTTGGGAGGCATGGCTCTTGCACCCTCAAAAGAGGTACGACAAGACCACCAAAATAAAAATAAAAATTATCTACCACACCAAAAGGAAAAAAAAGGGAAAAAAAAGAAAAAAAAGTTTCTCAGTGGAAATACGAAAGTACAAGTATGTGTAAGTGCAGTATGTAAGAGACAATCAAATCATCAATTCCCAAAAAAATAATTAAAAAAAAAACACAAAAACAGCATAAGAAAAAAAAATTTAAAAACAAGATCCCTTTTAAAGTATCATTAAAAAAGGAGATCAGAACAGTAGGGCATATAAAAATCAATTCACAGCAGAAACACACAAAGCCGAATAGAGTATAAGAAATCACAAAGCACCAGCATAAAATATATATATAGAAATGTATTAAAATATCAAAATATTATTAAAAATATCATTAAAAACAAAAGATCAGAACACAAGATCGCATAAAAATCAGTTCACAGCAGAGACACAAAAAGCTAAGAAAAGAAAATTATAAAATATATATATATTTATATACAGAGCTGACGCTCAAAAGAAAGAAAAAAAAACCACTCACCATGCGGAAAGATATCAGAGTTGGAAGGAAGATCTTTCACGGTACAAAGTTCAACGCAGTCAGAGAGAGGCACAAACACATAATCTAGAAGGCTGTCTAAAGTTCATTGGGGTCGAGGAAACCAAGGGACCGGAAAAAGACCACACAGGAATCTAAGACGAATTTGGAGGTTTAACTGCAAGTGTCCACGATGTAATCCATATTAATATAAGAGTTCCAGACAAATCCAAAAAAAAATATGAAGAATCCAAGAGAAGTGCTGAATGTGGGTAAATAACAGTAGCCCTTTTCCACATCGGAGGGGGGAAATTGAGGAATAGATGCAACGACTAGTCTCTACCTCTGCCAGGGCCAAATCGGGAACCCTTACGCCAGGAGAAAGGAATGGCCTTTGTGAACAACACTCTGGGTTCACCCCTTGGGTTCGTTGTCCGACAGCACGAACTCTTCCTCCCTGAAACGGGGAAGCGATGGCGTCAAATTACATCAGGCGTCGGCGGGAGGACCCTTAACGGTTCACAGTAGGGAAGAAACGTCCTCTCCCTACGCCTTGAGAAGCGCGGTCGAAAGCGAAGAGGGAAGGCCGAAATCCAATGCAGAAATGGAGAATTGAAACTTTCAAATGATATACACCCAAATCATCCAGTTGAAGGACAGGTTACATGAACGTACTGAGCATGAAGAGCTGCATCGAGAGAGGTATGACATAAGAATGAGGACAAGCGTGAAACGGTACAAAATTGGACTTATTGCGGAGCCCGAAGAACCAACAGCCGCACTGGAAAATGGCGCCTATCGATCTCCGTTGGTGTGGCGTGGAAGTTTGGAGAGGGGGGTGCCAGCTGAGGTGTCGTCCTCGTCATCTGACCGTGGTTCAAAATTACGAGGTCCGTCCCAAAATAGCCCTCGTGTTGCTTCAAAACGGACGTTAATATAACTAAACTAAACTAAACTCGACTAAAATAATTTGTTTAGGAACGTGACTTTTAATTAATCACATCTTTCATTCTGGCAAAGATATTTAAGGATCTTCCAACTTCCATCTTTTGTCGTTTTGCCTTTAATTAAGTTTTTTTTTTTCATTTTTAGTATCTTAGGAAGATAAATTTTATTAATTAAAATCAATTAAGACAGAAAAGTTTCATAACACAAAAACAATTATATATATATATATATAACTAGAATAGATTTAAGAAACTTTAACTTCTCCCTCAAGTAAATATTTTTCTCTCTTATAATACGGAAATATATCTAATAATTGAAATAAATTACCTAAATTTTGCTCTCTAATTTCTTAGAGGTTTCTTTCTCTTTTACACTACTTATCATGAGAGTTGCATTACCAGTTTCCTCCACAGAGGATATAGATTTCATTCTTTTATAAATCTTTAAAAAATGAATACTTAACTTCTTTAAACTATGAATCTCCTTTAAATTATATGTCATGATTAAAACTTGCTCTTTTGGATTTGTTGAAAATCTCTGAAAGGCCAATGTGAAGATTGCAATTTATTAATTTTGCTTCATGACGAATAAGTATTTCTCTGGCTGAAATTTGTTTCTCTTCTTTGTAGTGCTCTGATTTAACCCGCGAGGACGCTCGTTCCTTACACTTACTCGAAGGCACGCATCGGGCTTCGCAGGCTTGGGGCCTGTTTTTTGACAAAACGCGCAGAAAATTACAATTACTTTAATAGGAAAAATTTCCTGCACTAGTGTATAGAAAAGGAACTATTAATAAAATATTTTTCAGATAAATCTCTTCTAGAGAGCGCATTAATTGAAGAAGATTGATGAATGCTTGAACTTCGAAGGTATTTATGAAAATGTTCGTCCGAAATTGCCTGAATTCTCCTGTATATATGTATTAATGCATCATCTGTCTCATTTATAAGCATTTCCAAGAATTTTGAACCGATCATATAAGTTTTGCTCCACCACAGCTTTCGGGTTGTTGTACGACGATGTGTGCAAAAGTCCTCATATTTTTGTTAGGTTCTTTTTCACACCACTTGTTAATTCGACCTATCTTACCCTTTACTACACCATTTTTCAACTTCATCCTTCTTCTAAATGATTTTTGGGCTCACAAATATGAAATTAAAATTTATTGTATAATTCCATTTTAGAATTCAACTTACGATAACTAACTAATTCCACAGCAACAATTTTTTCATTTTCTTTGTTCATCGAATCTTAATTAGTTGATTTTCAGCAGAACGCTTTTCTTATTTTTACATCTCATCTTTGTAGTTCGAATAGAGATAAATTGTCGCGATTTATCTAGTCTGGATAGCAATCCAACACAGGAACGCGAGCGCCTGCATCAGGCTACCAGCAGCTGAATAACAAATATAATTGGCATACAAAGCAACAAAATGAAAGCTAGGTTTATTATATTTTGCATGAATGAACTTACTTTAAATGCATTCAGGAATTCTTTACCAGAGACAGATTTTTCAGAACACAATTTTCGCCGAAAATCTGGCCCATTGTCTCTTCCTTCCGTTATCTTTTGAATGATAGTTATATACCTTTAATGATTGAAATACATTATTCAGTATTGCCAAGAAGCTAGAACAAAATACCAATTCCGTACCCCTTATCTTTTGAACTCTATTTCACTTTTCATAAAAGTTTCACATTGTTGGAAATTCAGCTCCATGTGTGCAATGTAACCCCATTTTCCTGTAATGTATTAGACGGCTATAGCTGTTAATAGCAGAATATAAACGATCAATCAACAAAGTCAAATCAGTATTTAATCTTACTCATTGTCGACAAAAAAGATTTTTTGAAGATTAAATATTACTAGCTGCATGACCCGGCGTTGCACGGGCAATCTAGAATAATGGGATATTCCCGGGCGGAGGGAAGTGAGATCACGTGAGGCCTTCGAATCCATATTTTTTCATATGCCCGGCTCCGTTTTTTTCAACAAATATTGTCACTTACTTTCTCCAAGAAATGTAAATTTTCCTTCAAATCTAGTCTTTTTATTACTAATTTTCATATGCCCGCCTCCGATTTATTTTTTTTACATATATTGTCGCTAACGTGAACGTTACGTTCCCCCCAAAACGTATTCTCTTTTCTTTGTTCTTCTGTTTCTTCGGCTCTTCTGTATGGCCCGGCGTTGCACGGGCTAAATCGAATAATACCTGAGGTCACGTGACACATGCCTAATGTGCGTTATAATATTGTTGAAGTGTGTTGTATTAGTGTTTTCACCTCCTGCTTCATCTGGGTGTAGATGAGAGGTCCTGTGATAAATCTGGCCATGAATTCTGAAGCAATACGCTCCTCTCCCTGTAGACGGTACAATCTGTGCACCCATTGAAGCACTGGTACGACCTTATGTTATTTTGAAATGCACTGATAATTCACCGGAGCCATCCATCAATCCTTTCATTCTCACTGGATAAACTGAAGCCTGCTCAATTATATTTCCATCATGACAACAATGAGTGTAAATTCCTCTGGTATTCTTTTCATCCCGGAAATACAACCCTCCGCATTTCAGACAGAGATTGTCCATTTCTCCACAGTTGTGTTCTTCAGTTCAGAACAGTTCTAGCTGCATAAAAAGTTTGTATCTGATGTTGATTTTGTCCTTCAATAACATTCAGACGGCGTTCTCTTGCATGTTGTACCATGGCTGACAATCGGCTATTTCTTTGTTCGTCTGTTTCTTCGGCTCTTCTTCTCTGGCCACGTTGTGCCATTACTGCCAATCGGCTATTTCTTTGTTCTTCTGTTTCTTCGGCTCTTCTCTCCTGGCCACGTTGTGCCATAGTTGTACAATCGGCGGCTTCTTTCTTCTTCAGTTTCAACAACTCTCCTTTCACGTTTTCTAATTGCCTCCCGTCTACTGGCAGCATCCCCTGTAATTCCTCTTTTTCTTTTAGGCATCGGAAAAAGCGAGAATTGAACAAAGCAAAAATAGTAACTTCCAAATATCAGCTTAAAACAGAAGCTTCCACAAATATTTAAACTTGATCAAATCAATGAATAATGATTAAAATCACTAACATAACTAATCTATATCTTTCGGCACATAACTTTACAGAAACAAAACACGCCTGTAAATTCGTTAAAATGATTCTGTTCAAGTGGCAAAATATCACGGGATAAAAAAAAGAATTTATACACTTTCAACAATACATTTTTTTTATTTCTGTCAGCGTCACTTTTTTATTGTTGTTGTAACAATGTTCCTTAAAGTAAACGACTTCAACAATAAAATAAATTTTGAATTGCGCTGTAACAATGAAAAGTATTGTTATAAAGTATCCCAAACAATGAAAAGCATTGTTGTCAGTTAGTTTTTAATTAATATCTTTTTCACTAATTAAAATTTCGAAATTTAAATGGCCGAAATGGCTTCCCTGGATTATTCCCCATCTTTTGGTAACTTCCGCGCGCTTCTCCGTTCGGCGGTTCGTGAGAAGATAGAGGGACATACATACATACATACATACGTTTGTTTACCTTCGAATTTTAATAGAGTAGATTGAAATAATCATTATTGTTTTTACAATAACATTAATGTAATTTTATTCATTTTTTGGATTACTAATTTGTAGAATCTTTCTTGTATAACTGTAAAAAAACACCAATGAATAAATCATTTATTTCATTTATAGGACATGTGAAAATAAAATATGATTTATGCTATCTGTCTATTAGTGAAAATTCTTTGAAATTTCCTAACAGCATACGTTTATATGATTAGTGGACTATTTTAGTAACATTTATGAGAGACAATTTCAAATTTACCTCCATACTTTAGATATAATATTTTACTAATTACTGCACGGTAGTAAAGTAATTTAAAAGATGCTACAGCATTAATAAACTATCTTTTCTTGTCTAGATTATTATATTTAATAAACCAAACACTTTCTTCGATGGATTAATTTTGGCGAAAAAATAAATATTAAATGAAGACAAGTACACAGCTCTTTACACCTATTACTGTTTCTTTAGAAAGAAAGAATGAATATATTTAATCAAGAGTCTTATAAGTATTACGAAAACAATATTATGCAAATGGTTGGTGAAATGCAATTGTTATAACTTTCTCATTAGGAAAAGACTGGCATAATAAATTATTTAGTACCATGTCAGTTAATTATCCTTGGATGAGTAAATGAATAATTCACGAAAATTAACAGAGAGCTACCTTTCACTTCGAAGACTATCAAAAATGCTTTCACCAAGAACAAAAATTAAATCAACTTGACTCAAAAGAGGTAGTTAACCACTCGTTATTCTTCGGAAAAGTAGTGGCGGCCGTTTCAAATATCTTCTAACCATTCTTTGACAGTATTTGTACCTTGAAAAAATATATTAAAATAAGGGGCTTAGGTAACGGAATTGAGCCTGTTATTTTAATATTCATATTAATTTTATCGTATTCTCAATTTTGTACGTTTTTAATACGATTTTTTAGCATTACATTTCTAAGAAATGTTTTTAAAATATTTTCTCTATTGGATAGGAATATAAATATATGAAAAACTCTATATATCTTAACATCACAGCAAAGCCCTGAACTCGGAGCCAGGACGGCTCCCTGTCGGTAGTTTGGGTATGCGTGAAACTTTATTGAAAAGACCAGAGAAAAAACAATTACATTTTATATATAAGGATACAGAAAAGAGGACATTTAGAACAAAAGAATATAATAAGAATATAATATTTAGTAATTTAACTGCTAGTTCTTTCAAATCTTCGTGCTTTTGAATTTGAGAGGTTGGTGCCATATGGAAGAGATATAGCCATATGGTGGTGCCATGGAGAAGAGAGAAGATGACCTAGGGTTAATTGAGTCTGTGGCTAGTTATTGTCACTATCTTTTGGAAAAAAAGTGTTTCGTTTCCCGCGATGAAGTGGATGAGTTTTCAGATTTTTGCCCTAGAATTATTGTTCATTACTCTTTCCCACCAAAGAGGTTCTAGGTTAGCTGACGGTTTTGTTAGGTGGTATGAGGTTGTAAACAGGCAGCTTGTAGCATAGTGTAAGGGGTTTCAGAGGTTTCCGCAGCCACAGGAATCGCTGTTTCTGATGTTGAATCGCTTAAGATATGTCAGAAATGGGCCGTGGCCCGTGACTAACATTATTTAGGGCCTTTGCCATGGAGTCTTGACTTGGCTGTGAAAATGAGTATCGGCTATCAGGTTAATCATGTCCAAATATACCTTTTTGCAATAGTCTGTTCGCGTTTGAAACTGTTCTTAATGTCAAATTAATTTTATAAAGTATCAAAAAGTTATTAACCCTTCAACCGGCTGGAACGTAGAAAGTCGCTCTCTGATGACTATTCTAAAACCGGCTCCGTCGCAAAAAGTCGTTCTCCGATTATTACTCTTAAACCGGTTCCAGCGTAGTAAGTTGCTCTCTGTTTATTACCCGAAAACCGGCTCCGAAACAATTGCGTTCACCATTTAGCTACAGAGAGGCCGTTTTCAAAGCATTCAGCTGAAATATTTTTGCCGTTCAAAGGGTTAAAGTTATACGGGAAGAATTTGTTTGTGCCCATCATATTGCATTTATAAAAGTAGTGTAAATAAATAAATGTTACGCAAAACGGAGATTAAATCCTTACATAAGTAAATTTATGAAATATTTGGAGTTTCAAAAATTTATTCCATTAATTAGATAATAAATATAAAGAAGATAAAATCTTGTTACATATATTGCAAGCCCATACAATAATCACAGTGATTTCAGGAATATCAGTTATTTTCATTACAATTGTATTGATTAAATGAACAATTTAATGGAGCATTATTTATGCATCAATTTTTTCACAAAGCTTAAACTTTTCTGAAGGAAAGCCAAATATCTTTGGGTTAAGGAACTAAAACTTTCTTGAATACATTTATTAACGAATTGCATATTACTATGCATGCAAAGCCTCAGAAAGGACGAACTGAGAATTAATACATAAAATTCTTATGAAAAAAACAAATTTCCGATTCTAAATAATTAGCTTATTTGAAACTTAAGTAAAATTACTTCGCACTTAGATAATCGTCGGAATAATAATTAATAGAATTTTTTTACAGAACTAGTGCGAAAGCTAAAACAGTATTCGATACCTCTCACTGCATTTTTTTTCTATTCAAAAATTAATTTACAAACTTTGAAATTATATCATACATCTTCCCTTTATTATAACTGTACCAAACATACGAGAGATACGGAATGAAAGATATTATTTAATGCACTATTTTTAGCCTTAAATACATATATTGTGTTGCCAAAAGTCTTTAAAATGGTTTTATTGGTTTTCGTAACATCGAAATTCCATTTTGCATCCTATTCTTCTCACTAACAAATATTTTAAAATATAGTTTATCTTTTTTTGTTGATTTATAGTTATTAATTTTATAAAATGATATTCTGTAATTAAATAAAAATTTAATTTTAAATTAGAATTGAGAAATTTATATTAATTTTCTGGCAATCTACAACATCTAAGCTAACTGAATAGGTTTGAAAAAAATATAAAAGAAACATACATTTAATGGTTAATTTTTTTATGTTTCATGTTATGCATTAAATTACCTAAAGGTTTTCATATCATAGAAAAAACTAAATTTTGTATGTATCTTAATTTATAAAAACTTTATTTATAATATTTTGCAGCACTTTGTTTTAATTTTCTTTTTGGAAAAGACTTCCCATCTTTCCATCCCACGAAGCACATAATATTGTCTAATATCATAAAATTCGAAAAAGTAATATTTTACAATAATTTCCCCAATAATGATTCAGTGTAAAACGTAAGAATTTTTCAACATTGTACAATGTTCTTTTCATAATATTGGATAATGCCATATAATACTGTATAATATTATATCATATTAAATAATATTGTACTATACTGAATAATATTATATAATATAACAGTATACTGAATATTTTTAAAATACATTTTAGAAGCATGGAAAAATATTAATCACTTAATTCCTAAGTGCTGAACTTCTGGGTAACACGTTGTTACTTTTTGAACACCTCTACTTACAGCGAGCTTTGAACCATAGACCTTTCGCTTACCAATCCGGCACCTTACCACCGGACGAGCGAGACTTGCACCAGAAAGCGTAAATGATTATAATAACATGTAGTTACAGAGTTCGGAACTCTACGAAATTTCATGCACATTCCAATTAATACTGAATAGTATTTTTAATTAAATTATCTTTTATCGTTACAATTTCAAGTTCAAAATGGAATTTGAAGTCAATGAGGAAGCAATTTTAGCTCTTATATCTAAGTTTGCTAACTTAATAAATTAAGGCAATAATGCTTAAAAGTAATTATAATAATTTGTTTGAAAAGTTTTAAAATAATTTTGAAATTTATTTATTCCTTTTTCGATGTATTACGAGACGCCTTTAACATTTATAATTACAGTATTGATTTAAAATCAAATACAAGATTCGCAACAATAAATCGCGTGCATATTTTTACGATGAGAATAACACTAATTTTTTCACAGAACAATAGATAATCCATATGTGAGAGCTTTTTCAGGGTTAACTTCCTTAGCTGAACCCGGACTGCCTTTTATATACAGTAAAACAAAATGATTGTGTAAACATTATTATTTAAATAAACATTTTATAAAATATTTTTTCGGACATATGATTCAACTTTGATAAATGTAGTGTTACAGTATGATCATGCTGCCATCTGTCGACTGTAAGAATAATTTCACCTTAAAATACTAATAAACGTCGATAAATGTAGAAATTAATATATTGTATGCATTGTGTTGTATAGTATGATATAATATTCAGCAGCTTAAAGAATAATTGTTCCGGTGGAGTTTTTTGAAATAAAACCTCCAATCGAGTGATTTCCTGGGTTAAAATGAACATTTTTATAAAAAAAACGTTTTTATATTATTTATGAAAATTTAGTATATAGAAAATACTGATACATGCAATACAATACTTTGTTACTGTATTCGGTGTTCCTCGGTGTCCATAATATTGTATAACATTGTACAAATATTATATAATATTTCTGGTTTCATTCGTAATGGTAATTTGAATCTACAGAACATAACATTGATTTAGAAAGCGAAAACCGTTTATTTCAGTTATATATTTTGAGAATTTAACATCACTGAATATTAACCCTTTGCTGTCGATGACGCACAGTGGTGGCATTCGCAAGTCGTCGTAGAAGTCGGGGTTTTGTTTTGTTTCGCTTTGATTTGTTTTAGACCCTCACTGACCAGCCACCATTTGAGTGGGATGGTCGGTGTGAATCTAATACAAACCAAAAAAAACCAACTTCCACGACGACTTGCGAATGCCGCCTCTGTAGCGACATCGACCATAAAGGATTAAAATTTATTGAAGCACTTATAAAATTTACTTGCACTTTTTCTTCTGACTAGATTAATCTATATCTTAAAAATGGGTGTTCATACAACAGTTTATTCTTCCACATTAATAGCTAGACAAACAGAGCAAAATCAGAGTTTAAATATGTGTATCTGTGAGACTCCATATGTTATATTTTTTTATTTCTTTCAAAGACTTGTGATGACGTATTGCAGATTAAATTCTGATTTTGCTTTGTTTGTCTAGCTATTAATGTGGAATAATAAATTGTTTTATGAACACCCATTTTTAAGATATAGATTAATCTAGTCAGAAGATATAAGTATAAGTAAATTTTATAAGTACTTCAATAAATTTTAACCCTTTATGGTCGATGTCGCCACAGAGGCGGCATTCGCAAGTCGTCGTGGAAGTTGTTTTTTTTTGTTTGTATTAGTTTCACACCGACCATCCTACTCAAATAGTGGGCTGGTCAGTGAGGGTCTAAAACAAATCAAAGTGAAATAAAACAAAACAAAAACCCGACTTATACGACGACTTGCGAATGCCGCCACTGTGCGTCATCGACAGCAAAGGGTTAATATTCAGTGATGTTAAATTCTCAAAATATATAACTGAAATAAACGGTTTTCGCTTTTTAAATCAATGTTATGTTTTGTAGATTCAAATGACCATTAAGACTGAAACCAGATGTGCCACAAGACAATCGTTATCAACTCCGAAAGTGTTGCCTGAAATTAATTTGGCGCTTTATCATGGTAATCGACTTTCTTTTTAAATCAAAACGGTTTCTCTGAAGACCCGAGTTTCGATAATGTCTGTTTTCCCTTCCATTATATACGAGAATTGTTTTCTTTCCGGAATTTCAAATGCATTTTACGATATCAGAATGCTGAAACATTTTACGCTACCTACCTGGTGAAATTTGTATTTATAAGGTGAGCGACTCTTTTTAATATATCTAACAAGCGGAAGTTAATATGTGTTTATGCCTTAGGTAAATACTGCAAGCATATAGACGAGAAGAAAGTTTTGAAAAAATTTTCCATTTCAAAAGAATGTTATTGGTATAACAAAAGAAATCTTTTCCTGCTGTAAGTGCTTTCAAAACGTGATTATTGCACTTAAATATCGAAGCTAATAATTATGTATGTTAAAAAATAGAAAAAATTATATCTCTCTGAAAACAAAACAATGAAACAAATCATATTTTTTTATTTAAGGAATTAAATCTAGTGATATTTGATGATTTATATATTCACCTACCCAAGCAACGAATTCCAGAGTGAGAAGTTTGTATGTCAAAATTTCTTACGAATATCAAATTAAAAATATTTTTATAGAATTAAAATACTGTTAAGCATTTCATCTAGCATCGTAATGTTGAGAAACTTGCACAATATTCATTTATAATTTTGCTCATTGGGCATTACATTACACTACGACACACAACTGACTCCTGAGACAAAAATCTCCGGTTTTGCTCATTGGGCATTATATTACACTACGACACACCCCTGACACCAGAGGTAAAAATTTCCGGTTTTGCTCATTGGCAACGGGTTAAAAAATTTGTATCAACCTCGTTATTAAATATATATTTTGAAAAAACTTTAGATATTAGAAAATTAAAGATGATTCATATTAATAAGTTTTTATGGCAAGCATATTAATAGGATTTTTTTAAAAGATTCGGTGAACAATAAAAACTTAGCTTTCTGTTTATGATTAGAAAGTTCTGATTTCAACGATTTTATATCTGGTTGTGGGCATGATATTTACTTTTTAATTTAAATAAATTTACTATCATTATATCATGTTTTTTTATTTTTCTTAAATATGTGGGTTTTCATGCGATCATAGAGGATTTTTAATTTATTTCATTTAATTACTCAGTGTACAGATTTATATGTTATTAATTTCAATGCACAGATAATTTAAAATACTGCTCTTTTAAAGTTTAATTTTCTTCCTTTGTAAAGGAATAATGTTAAGTCATTTACAAGGATTATCTGTTTTGTCCTACTAAATGTTTATTAATACAAAATAAATACATGTTAATTATAAATATATAATTCACATATATTTATTTTGTATTAATAAACATATGGGAATTATTAATAGCTTGCTGATGAATAGAAATATTATTAGAAGCAGACTTTCCTACATTTCTCACAAAATTCCCATACCGTTTTTATTTGTAATTCTAAATGGGCTGCTTAAACAGTTTGAATTACAAGAAAAACCGATCAAATAGGAAACTTAACGAAAGGATGGATTTAAACTCTGACATCACAGATATATATATATCGTTTATCTGATACCAAGTATCAATGATATGGCATTATCATTGATGTACTATCTAAAAAGATCCAAATATTGTCTACATAGCATTCTCTTTTAAAATTCTTCTTAAAGATTAAAACTTCTTAAATTATGTTACCTATGCATTAAAATATAGTGTATAAAGTCTACAAATTGGGCTATTCCACCTATTATCACGATGTTGACACATTAATTTCTGATATGGAGAGTGAAAAGACTAATGCTTGTTTTCTTTTTTCATACATATGGGGGATTCTATGTTTCCTTCAAACAATGAGAAACTGTGGCTCCGAAGTATTTATCGGGAGCATGGAGCGTGGGTTTATTTTGTTGATGACATATAACACAATTTATTTTACATGTGAATATATGTTATTGAAACTGTTCTGTCCCGGATTCATCCTAGATAGAGTTTATCATGATTGTCCAGAGCGAGAATGTTCATATGAAAAATTCCCACTAACGAACAGAATGGCTTGTTTGCTAACTACATTGTTTTCATCTACGGTTTTTAATTTTGAAATTTAATTTCAGTTTAAAATAATTTCTGAGCGCTTTTTGTATCATTTTTAGTCACATTAGAAACATCTTTCCTCTAATAACAATTAAAAATAATTTCTACAAACTTTAGATAGTGAATCTTCTTTTAACTCCTACATATTACGCTGAATACGTGAAGTGAACGTCGAATATTATAAGAAAATAATAAACTCCGCAAAATGTTAATCTAAATCAAATATTATTTCATAAAATTAAGTAGCCAAAATTTCAGTTATTTTCTTTTTTTGTAATTTTGTTGAATAATACACCAATTGCCAGTTTCTCTAAATGTGATTATTTGAACAATTTTCAATACAATTTCTGAATTGCATCTAGATAACAAAAAGATTTCTACTGTTTTTTGATTGTCGTCGAATTTCAGCTAAGAAAAGAAAGAACCTGAATCAGCATTATTTTTAGTTTTATACTTCTTCAGTATAATCCGAATTTGAATTGATTGAACAAAACATCAAAAGTGCATCGCAATTTCTGATGATGAAATCACTCAAGATATCTCTCTTTTCATCCAAGTTCTCTATTCCCTGCTTCTAGGAAAAACTAGTATTTTTTCCTTCTTGATATTCATTTTAACATTTCACGTTTTGGAATTTTCAAATGAATGTGTAATTCTGTTCGAGATGTTTTCTCATTTCCAAAGTAACAAAAAATTGAAAGACAGAAAAATAGTGGGAAATTTATTTTGCTTCTTCCAGTAAGAATTGATAGAAATGAATCGGAAAGGCAGGCTAGTTCTATAGTTTCCTCTTTCTTTCAAGATCTTTGAAATGAAATGGAATAATTAGTCTGATTAATAATCTAAAGCTTGCAATAAGTTACGTCGTTTAAACACGAATTATCTTGCAATTTAACTAAGATCAACAACGTCTTTTAGAGTGCTCTACTGGCAGCATGAAATTTCAATTAAAATAATCAGAACATAAAAAATTCAAAACCTTTCAGTGAATTTTACAGCAATTCTCCTTTCAAATAGTTAATCAATATTATTTTAATTTATATCTGATTTCTCTCTTTAGAAACAATCCTAAATCAACATTTATAAGTTTTCTTTTTACTCATCATTCCTTGTTACAAAATCTTTCATGGCTTTTACTTGCTTTTTGAGGCATTATTTCCTGCCCATTAATAATTTCTTCAGATGTAAAATAGATTATTTGAGGAATATTTAGCCTATTTTACGATAAACTACATGCAAGAATCATTGATCACATGACACAAAAGAATAGATAAGTTTCTAAAACATTTTCAAGCTGTAACTGGCTGAGCCAAAATTCAATTTGATACATCAATTCTGTTATGAGTCCTTCATAAATCATGCGTGAATGAATTTTCAAAGTAAAGTGAGTTAAAATCATTCTTAGATCAGTCGAGAAAATCATCCAACCTTTTTGAGATACATATTAGAAAATACGTCAAATTTATTTTAAATATATTACTTAACGCTAATTTACGGGTTCGCTGATATGTTTGTAATACCATGTTCCTATGTGATTTTGTATGAATATCGTATGCCTGACCTACCCTTAACATTAGCAATTACAATGCACAAACAGAAGCGTATTTGACTGATATTCCTAACACTGCATAGCAAACTTTTTGCAAAAATTATTGTTTGAAATAATATATATTTTCAAAACATTTTCATTGAAGTTAAAAATTTAACAACCGCTTAATTATTTTTCAGAGTGAAAGATTAGACAATGTGATATATGATTTAAAGTTCCTAAAAGATAATACTTTTGTAAAATTTCAATTGTAATTATTTATAGTAGAAAATTTAGTTTTAATATATCATATACAAATCTTTTCCATTAAACGGTTATATAAATTAGAAAATATTTTATTCTTTTCTAAAATCCAAACAGAATAATTTAAAAATGAGTAATTTTTTAGTAGTTCTGTGTTTGCTGGTCATAAATTGCTATTAAATATATGTCTTGAACAATATTTCTTAAAATTTAAAAAAGAATTCTAAGTTATTCTTGACTCACCAAACTCACCCTAATCTTTCCTTTTTAGAAAATATTACTTTCTTTCCTAAGCCGATTCGTTCATTTACATTTCTGCAACTTGAAATATATCTTGAACCACTTTCATAACCAGATTACAGATATTCCAAATGCATAAAGAAATCATGGAGAAATGTCATATTCCAGAACAGCCTTTTATAAATAGAATAAATTTTTGTTCTCTGTGCAACTTTATCGATTAAAACTATATTTAGGATAAAATTTTTTATGATTAATTGCTTTAAAGAGAAAAGAAGTAATCAAAAGTGATATAAATTTCAATAAAAATAATTAAACGTTTTTAAAATCCTTTAGAATATGATTGCCGATTTGTTTTCTTTGAGTTCTGAAATTAGAATGTGAAAAACTATATAAACATAAAATATAATAAAAACTAAAATTGAAAATTGCTCTGAGGAATTATTTTGATTGATTTTGGTGCTCATGTAAGCTTCAAACGAACTAATTTGATTTCTTTTGTTTTGTATAAAACATTGAACCATTTTTTATTAAAATTTTTTGTCAGTGATCTCGGAAAGTAATAACAATTTTCTTGTGCTTTAGAGCGACATTTATATAAATATTAAATGGAGTTGCAAATAGCAATAGGATTGGATAACTTGCTTTTATGCAGAAGGATAAATATAATAAGCACTTTATTGTAAGATAAATTGACGATTTTTATTTTTATAAGGATATAATTTCTTGAATTGCTAATTTTAAACATTTTATTTCATTTTATTCAGCGTTAATCGATGCTTACATTTTATGCTCAAACAATCTTCTTAATATATAAAATTCAATGTCTGTTTGTTTATGTGTTTGAACAATTCCACACCTCTTGAAGGATTAGATCGAAATTTCGCATATATGTTCCTTAGCACCTAGGAGAAGAATTAACTACGCAACTTAAAAGTGGCTTTCTCCAACCCAAAGGGGGTGAAAGGTGGGTTAGATGTTTCACTTTTTTCTTACGAATTAAATGGACACATAACTTTGGAACCTATTATCGCCCAGAAAATATTTTTACACCATCTTAAAATTCGAAAACTATGCTTTTTAGTGAAACCTGTCCCATTTCCACACACACATTTTTCTCTTATTTTAAATCAATGTTGAAAATTAATTTGAACACAATATGTAAGAATGCTTTTGTTTATTCCAATATCTTTTAAAATGCGAAAGTACGCGAGTGATTAAACAGTGATAATTTTTATATTTCTCCGTTTTATAACACGTGCTCTTAAAGTTAAATTGATTTCTGTGAATATTTCCATAATTGGTTTTGTGATCACGTGATTTTAGCTCCTTAGATTTTTATATTTCACTGTTTAATAAACGCGTGCTTTTATAAATGCTAAGATCAAGTTGCTTTCTGTGCATATTTGGTTTTGTGATCGTGCTATTTTAGCTACTTAGATTTAGAAAGGTTTGAATAAAAATTAAAATTCGGCAAAATTGTTTTTGAATCCGCTTTGACATCATCTCGTTGCATTATCATTTATTTGCACGTTATCTGAATTTCTTGGAATTAGAATTCTCATTTCTGAAGAGTTGGTATTAAAATGCCTGTGTGTGATAATACATATACATACTACGTGTGTGAAATTGAGTAATGTTATTTCTTCCTTACAAAACATGTGCTAAGAAACGGACTTCTCTCGGAACAATCACTCTATCAGGAAAAAAATCCAATTGCTACGGTTGACTGAAAGCTCTTTACAGACTCAAGAGTGTCTACAGCATCAACGTATAAGACAAAACGCCGCCCCATGCCCCGTGCTGATGCCATTACGGCAATCGAACCGGTTGAGTGGACGTCGGACTAACGTATTATACAAGCAAACTTACAGGCATCTGAAGAAGCTGTACAAACTTAGCAGCATCTACAACAAAAACGCACTAAGAAGAACACTTACGGGCGTCTGAAGAATCAATGCAAACTCAACATGTCTACAGCAACAACGAATTAGGCTAGAAATCTTAAGAACATTTGAGTTACCTGATTATAGAGAGCACCGATCACAACACGTGAATAGAAGACAAATAAGAATGTGGCAGGGTCTCTATCTGGAGGCATTTAGGTATGATCCAACTAAAGACTATTGGCTCCACCACAAAGCAACTACTGGGAAAATGAACGTAATATGTAAGTATTGTCGAGCTAAAACATTCAAGTGTGAAACGCCAGGAATGCGTTGCTCTAACGCGAAAGTAAAACTACCCTCTCAAGATCAGCCGCCAGAACCATTGCATTCACTCATGTCTGGAGTAACTCTTGAATCTACACATTTTCTTCCAATCATTAGAAAATATAATGCATGTTTTCAGATGACATCATTTGGAACCACAGCTGTCGTTCGAGAAGAAGGATTCATGCCAACTTTTAAAATACAAGGGCAAATCTACCACAGATTTGGGTCATTGCTTCCGTTCCAAGATAGGACTTCGCAGTTTTTATAAAATTATTTCATTGATGAGGCGAACGATGAAACCAACCAACGCTGTGAAGCGATTTCGGGTACTAGAAGAGAAATCTTTTTTGATATACAAAGATTACTGCACCAACATAACACTTTGTTTCCATTATTTAAAATGGCTTTAGAACGTATGTCCACTGATCAGTGCAAATTGATAATCCGAGGGGACAAAGCACTTGTTGAAGAACATGAACGACGTTTCACCGCACCCACAGTTGATGAAGTGGCACTAGTTGTGGTTGCGACTGGATCGTATAGGAGGGATATAATTATCCAGAAAAGAGGTGCAGGTCTGGAACGTATTGCAGAGACACATTGATCTTATGACTCTCTACAGTATTCCCATTATTTTCTGGCAGGGAGAGGACAAGTACTATTTCCATTTAAAACAAACAAACCCAGATACGGGATTAACTACAAATATGAAAATTTGGGCTATGGAATTTTATTCTTTTCGTATAATGATCCGGGCAGAGTCATCCAATCACATTCTACTTTATTGACAACTTTTCCATCAATACATTGTAGACATGTATGCCAAGATAGAAAGTGAACGTCTTTTACATATTAAATTGAATCAGCAGAAACTTCGAGTAGAAGAATACATTCACCTGAGAGACGCCATAACCAAGTACGGAAATGTTATAAATAACGGAATTGGCCGAATGGACATTCTTCCGGTAACATACATAGGCAGTCCAAGGTATATGCATGAGTATGCACAGGATGGAATCACATATGTACGATCGTACGGGTGCCCAGACCTATTTATCACATTTCACCGAACTATAGTACAATAGTCTGAAATTAAAGAAGAACTTGCCCATGGTCAATCACCAGCGGACCGCCATGATCTAATAGTTCAAGTGTTTAAGCAAAAATTTATAAAACGCATTGACATCATAACCAAAAGCTGCATCTATGGTGAAGTAAATTGCTGGATGTGTTCTATCGAGTGGCAAAAAAGGGATCTTCCGCATGCTCACATCCTGATATGGCTGAAAGAGAAAATACACCCCGGAGATATAGACAATGTTATCAGGGCGAAGATTCCCGATATACAAAAAGATCCTGTTCTGTTCGAAATTGTTTCAAAACATATGATTCACGGTCCTTGTGGTGCCCTATATATGAAATCTCTATGCATGAAAGATAAGAAGTGTACGAAACGATTCCCAAGAAAAATGATCTGCGAAACACAGGCGGCTGAGGATGGTTACCCACTATACAAACAACGAAAGACCGAACAAAGAGGCCATACGGCAGTTATAATGAAACACCGCTCCCCATTAAACCGCCAGTCGGAGCATTAAGAGGAGAGATCTGGTAACTCTTTGCCGATTTGGAGCGAACCCGTGACCTGTAACCCCACTCGGTCTTGAGGGTCAGTTCGGAGTGGGGCGAGGAGTAGCAAGTTTGTGGCTGTCTCGTTCAGTTGAATTCGCTGTGCTGACCATCATGGAGGATCCCCCGAGCTTCTGTCACTCGTCCGGTGAGATTGGTTCTTTGCTTTGTACTCCTATAATTTGGTGTTTTATTTAATCTAGAGAATAAATAATTTGTTTTATGTACGTAATGGATGGAGCAAATTTTGTACAATTAATCTAGAAATTTAGTAAACGATTAATTCATCTAAGTCTGTTTCTTGAGTATGATTACTTATAATCTTTAATGTATCGAAATCTATAACATCAGTAGCCTGGTGAGGTCTCTAGTTTTTTTAATGTCAAGAATAGAGAATTTAATTAATGTTGAGATCTCACCGCTTCAATAAATTTAAAAATCAACAATAAATATTATGAACTTGAAATCGACAACCGTTGTGTTCTACCTTACTCACCTATTTTGTCAAATATGCTTCAAGCACACAATCAATGGCGAGTATTGCAACTCTGACAAGTCAATTAAATATAGTTGTAAATACATCAACAAGGGTAGCGATATGGCTGTTGCAGATGTTAACAATTAACAAAGGAGTCAATGATGAAATAGCAGGGTACCAAAAGGGCCGATACATTAACAGTAATTAAGCAGTTTGGCAAATCTTACGTTTCCCCATTCATGACCGGTACCCAACTGTCTTTCATCTTAGCGTACACCTCGAAAATGGCTAACGTGTTTATTTCACTTTTGATAATGGTCACGAAAGAGCTACTCAACCACCAAATACAATATTAAAAGCTTACTTTAAGCTCTTCCAAGAAGATACATTCGCAAAAACATTATTGTACAGATTGCTAAATATTACACTTGGAATAAGTCTAAAAATCATTTCGTAGAAGAAAATAAGGTACTGTCTTTACAGGACATCCCGATGTATATGAATCATATGCATTAGGACATGTATACACGGTACACCCAAATAACACTGAGTGTTTTTTTATCTCCGTCTGTTACTCCATACCATCAGGGAACCCACTTCTTTCACAGATTTAAAAATTGTTTAAGGGCAGATGTGTGAAACATATAGAGAACCATATCTAAACCTGGTTTTACTAGAAGACGATCAACACTGGGATTCGACCTTACAAGAGGCTTCTGTCACATGGTTCTCCCCTCAATTACGGTATTTATTCGCCCTAATTATTACAACATATGCGCACCTTCAAATCTCTCAAGCCTTTGGCAAAAATACAAAGATAGATTTATTAAATATATTTTGCATCAAAAGCCGAGGGAGAATCCAGACATAGATTTAAATTACGCATCTCATATTTACAACGAAACTTTCATACTGCTTGAAGATAAGTGGCTATCAATTTGTGGGGAAACGTTGCTTCAGCTTGGATTACCCGTCCCAACAAAACAAGCACATCATACTCTAGATATACATTTGCTACGAGAAACTTACTACGATATCAATATTTTACAACACATATGGTGGAAACAAATAAACCTCGACTAAAGTAAGATCAGCGAATGGCTTATGAAGCAGTGATGAATTTGATTGCTGAAGGGAACGGTGGCATTCTCTTCCTTGATGCCCCTTGTGGAACTGGAAAGAACTTTTTAATAAATTTGATCCTTGTTGAAATTCGATCTAAACGTCATATAGCTCTTGCCGTTGCTTCATCAGGAATAGCTTCCAACTTTTGGATGGTGGTCAAACAGCTAATTCAGCGTTACAGTTACCACTAAACTTAGCTCAAACTGAGAATCCTATAGGCAATATAAGCAAAGTGTCTGGTAAGGCTACCGTAGTACGAACTTGCAAACTTGTCGTTTGGGATCAGTGCACAATGACAATCAAAAATTCTTTTGACGCTCTTGATCGAACTATTTATGATCTCCGAAATGCCAATAGAATTATGGGAGTATTTGTTTTCTTACTACCAGGAGACTATCGTTAAACTCTACCCCTCAATTCAAGGGCAACGCCAGCGGACGAACAAAATGCATGCGTCAAAGCCTCAGAACTTTG
Organism: Araneus ventricosus; assembly: GCA_013235015.1. Taxonomy (NCBI): domain Eukaryota; kingdom Metazoa; phylum Arthropoda; class Arachnida; order Araneae; family Araneidae; genus Araneus; species Araneus ventricosus. The sequence goes on from BGPR01002130.1 coordinate 193,250, forward strand.
ACAATACGTCCAAAGGAAAATTTGAACCACTAACATGCGAGTGCGCGCTCACATTTATCTATTCTGTATGCATGGAAGAAGAACAAAAACATACTATTTTGACGCACGCATATACTTTAGCTTTGCTATATTCAACTCTTAAGAGTATTTTGCGGTTTAAGAGGAACAAATAAATGCGGTCAGAGCCGCGGGTTAAAAAGCTAGTAGCATATAAAAATTAAAGTATGTGTAGCGAATGAATATAGCTTTAGAAGCATTCTATTTTTCCCTCTGAAATATTATCATGCCACGTTTTTGATATGAAAAAATTATTATTTTACCTTCCATCTCTTGATTGGTAACCCTTAAAACAAACATTTAATAGATTTGATTTTGCAAAGTTTTACCTTGGCAGCGTTATTGTTTTCCTTTTATACATAGAAAGCATCAAACTTGTGAAATTAAACAAATATTATGATAAGCTGTCGAAGGTAAATGAAGTTTTGGATACTTTTAGAGACGGTTTATTATTACCAATCGATAAAGTTCGGTTGCATAACAGAAAAACGTGACTATTTTGGGAACGTTATAAATTACATTCTTATGTGATGTTTAGGAGCAAGTGAACGGAAGAACACTCACAATTCTCTGTTTAGAGTATATTCTAGTTTTATGCCCTTAACATTACCCCTTTCAACAACCAGACAACAAGATCATTTCGTACAAATCGGTGAAATATTTCTCACAGAATCTTCGAAGTTCTGACATAATTT
>BGPR01002131.1:0-90631 GCA_013235015.1 Araneus ventricosus
TATTTATCTAGATAATATTTGAAAATTGGTAAAAATGTCTATTAAGAAGGAAAATTTCACATTCACATACTGGCGCCATCTATGTAATATATCTGAAACTAATAACTCAATAGCCAAATTGAATAAAACTACACATTACGAGTAGAATATGTGAAAACACTATCCCACTATCATAGAAATAAAAATATCCCCTTATAAACCAATATGAATATGTTATTCTAAATGACCTAAATATTTCTTATCTATATATACTCTTAGAAAACCTATAGGCATTCTATAATCCAGCGCAAATGAATAAAAAAATTTCATGTTCTTAATCCTAATATCAATGTCTGTTACTAAATTATTATTAATTTTTATATAATTATTATATAATTTTTTACTAAATTCTTGAAGACAGAAATGCTAAGATTACTATTCCAAAAAGGGAATTAATTAATTTGAAAATTACTTACATCTCTTTTATCAAAGATATCTGTTACTAATTTATTATCTATGATTTTAATATCTAGATCTAAAAATTCTGCAGCTAATTCTTTGTCATTAGTTTTTATAAGTTTTAAATAGTCAGGATAGAAGTCAATATGTGGCTTAAAGTTTATTTCTTTATTGAATATTGTTAAATCATCTATATAGCGGAATAATATACTATGGCTATAATTAGTGAAAATCTTTCTCATAGTAGTGAAGATAAATATCTGCTAAACTATTGCTAGCTGGACCTCCTTGAGGTAATCCTTTAATTTGATGGAAAATCTTATTATCAAAAAAGATATAATTTTCTTTTAGAACAAGATTAATAAGATTTTTAAAATTATTAATGTTAATATCTTTTTTAAGATCATAATCTTTATGTATATTTACTAGGGTATAAGTCAAATCTTCAATATCTATATTATTAAATAAACCCTGGAAGTCAAAATTATGTACACTAGTTATTTCTACATCTTTAATTACATTTAATATCTCTACACTATTATTTACTATAATTATATCTTTTTGCTTATTTAAATTCTCTATCACTGTCTGTATGTATTTTTACAAGAATTTGCCAGATTTTGTAATATACGTATTGCAGCCATTAGTAACAATTCTAAATTTAAGAGGACTCTTGTGAAATTTTGGTGTAAGAAAGATTTGAGGATAATCTTTTTTAATATAATTAATTCTCAATTTTTTATGGAAGGCTTGAATTCTATTAGAAATTTCCCTTTTACCTAATTTTATCTCTTTATAAATATCACTTTTAATAATATGATCATTGAGCATTTTTTTGTAAAAATATTTACAAATTATAGCAAAATTATTGGGCACTTTGTCTATATAGACTATTACAAATTCTGTTTGCAATTCTTTAATATGTTTTTTATTATCAGGATATCTATTAAAATCATTATATTTAAAATTATAGTTAAAAAGATCTAATAATGTTTTATGTCTATATTCATTAAATGCCTCTAGAGGCAGACTATATTTATTAGCGCTTGGACCCTGTCTAATTTGGTGCGCACAAGGTAAAAAGCACGGCGGATCTCCAGTGGAATCGAGTTTTCGGATCTGGAGCCCTCCAGCTGTGAAACCGAGATCTTACCACTAGACTAAGACAGCACCACCTGATACGCGAAAAATGAAATAAAATCTCCAAATTAGCGCGCCAAAATTCATATGTTGAAAACAAATTTAGAAAATTATGTAATCCCGAGACATTTCGTCGTGTATTACGAAAGGGAGGATAACCAACACGGTCAAAAATACACTACTGGCTAAAAGTATTGAAAGATTGGTAAAATGCGAAACATTTGGAATTAATTTTAATACAATGGTTCACAATCAGCTTAGGAGAATCATGGGACATACAGTAATTAAAAATCAAATTTTGTCGCATGGACATTTAAGAGATCGTCATCAAATTGATGAAAACGAAAATTATTCTGGCTCATCCCGTTTCATAGAAAGCTGATAAAGTTTTGAAACTTTCATGAATCATTTTTCTTTTTATGCAAATTGCTTACATGCATTTTCATAAAAGTATCATGAATATTCTAGAAAATATAAAAGTTTCTTTAAAACATCCCATAATTTTGTCAAGTGTTTTTGCATATAACATGCAGAGTTTTGTGCCAAATTTTGCGAAAATTGAAGAAAACTCGTCAAAATGGTAGAGAAACATTGTATTAAAATTGAAGTAAATAGCTTCAATATTTGAGGAAATATGGGTACTTATAGTGAATACATTTAACTGCGCAAGCTCGATAAATAGTGTAAATTTTCATTCCTAATAACTAAGCTGGATATCTACGGCAGCATATATAAATATTCCATTTGAATACCATTAAGATTTAGAAAGTCTTAGGCAATGCAACCGGCAGAATTCCTGTAGTTATCTAAGAGGAATGAATTATGAGTGGTTTTCCACAAATCAATATTATTAAACTTGATTCTTCGAACAGAAACATTGAATTTTATGAAATTTGAATTACCTCATTGCCCATCTGAACTTATAAATTGAATACATAATTAAAATTTCAAATCGACGAAGATCCAAGTTTAGAAATTATTGATTTGTGGAAAACCAGTCACCATTTTTTGCCACTTCATAGTTGCAATGCGTATAACGTTTTGAATCTTTCAACAAGAATTTCTATAAGCTGCCTTAGATATCTTACTTCGACGTTATTTAAGAAAATGTACGCTATGTTTCCCGAGAGTACAGTTAAAAAGCATTTAACACAAATTCTTATATTACCAGAAATATTAAAGTATTTCCTCAAATTTTAATACAATGTTTCTCTAACATTTTTTCGAGTAGTCTGAAAGTTTCGCAAAATTTGACGTAAAACTCTGCATGTTATAAAGAAAAAACTCCGAAAAATATCAGATGTTTTAAAGAAGCCTTTATATCTTCCCGAATATTCATGATTATTCTATGAATATGCATGTAAGCAACATGCATAACAAGAAAAATGATTGATGATAGTTTCAAAACATTATCAGCTTCCGGTGAAAGGGAATAAAACCCAAATCATTTTCGTGTTCATCAATTTGTGGACTGTCCTCTAAATGTCCTCGCAACAGAATCTTCACAGTAAAATATGAGTTACCACGATTGTGCGTCCCACGATTATCCACAACTGATAGCTAATCATTTTATTCAAATTACCTCCAACTATTTCGCATTTTACCATTCTCTCAATACTTTTGGCCAGTAGCGTATGCGAAGGAAACCGTTCTCAATGAAAGCGAATCGCAAGAAGAGACTTGATCTTGCAGAAGAGCGTGAAAAGGTCCCTTTCTTTTCCATATCCGTGACTTTTTCGGAAGAGATTAAGTCAATATCTAAAGTTCAGACGTAGTCGAATTTGGTGAGAAACAAGCAAAAACAGCGCTAGAGCAAATAAATATGACAGGAACTGCAAAGGAGGGGTGGTTTGATTAAGGTTTGGGGTTGCATAGCAGCTTCTAGAGAGGCAATTTAGCTGCAATCGATATAAAAATGAATCGATATGGCTTCTATATATCGATATTTATTGAACAGAAAGTACATCCTTCAACCTAGTCATTGATACGACATTTCAAGAGAAGAGCAAATGTCTTCTTTAAAAAAATTTAGTTAATTTCTCAACCCTGAGAAAGTGAATATCTGTTTATCTCTAATACTATCTGAAATAGGCTTTACATCTTTTTAGGCACTCTGCACAACTTCAAATTTTAACCGGACAAATCCTGAGCGATCAAATGCCGGGGAAACGATTGGCGGCGTGAAGTACATTGCTAACAGTTCGCTACTGACCATTGACCACTGGAGGTGCTAAAAAAGTAATTATCTGCCGTTTTCCTCAGCATTTCCCTAAGACTCAGGACAAAACAGGGCCCGTAATTACTTCCTTTAGTACGTATGGTAGGTACGTGAGCAGTCCCAACTGTTATCAATGCACTTCACTCCGCTAATCGCTTCTTCCTCATTTTGCCAATAATGACTTGTCTGCCTAAAATCTGCTTGTGCACGGAACATTACATGGAAATGATCTGTCCAGATATAAAAGTTTAAAAAAACCAACTTCATTTCGGGGTCCTAGCCGGCGCTTATTACACTTAGCCTATAATACTCGCGTGGTCGTATTAAGTTCAGTTTTGCTTAATTTCGCCGCTTATAAAGACAGGTGTTATTTCTAATTAATTTGACTCAATAAACAATTATCAGTTTTCTAAAGGCATAATTATTAATAAAAATTTTTATTGAAAAATTTCAACTTATGCGATACATTAGAATTATGAAGCATAATATCGTTTCTCACATTTTCATTTATTTAAAGTACAGTTAATAAATGTTTTATAACATGTACTGTACTTTGTTATTTCTAATCCCGATGAATAATATTCTCCATCTTTAAACATGCAATAGGGTTTTCTCAGTTAAAACATTATGTTGTCTCGAACTGTCATAGAATTTAGGTTTCATCATGTTTTCTTCTATAAATCATGAGCTTATTGGCTTTGAGTTTCTTTATTTTTATTGGAGTGGCGCTGGAATCGCTTAATAAACATTTAAATCGCGACATATTTAGTGCAACTATACGTCCCGTTTATAAGTGGCCTACTTCTTTGTCCCCCATCATAGATTCGGGACGCCAAAAATTCCCGTTTTCTGAAAACGAGCAATCCACTTCAACAATGCGGAAAACAGCTTCGAAACTCAAAAAATCCGAAGGCAGTACTTAAATAGCATAATGATTGCTTGTATGTGCCTGCATATTTCCAAGTAGATGTCATAAAACTACTTTCATTGAGGTAATAAATGGGGATGAAACCTCAAAATCAGAAGGATTTAAAAAAACTTCGCTTTCTCCCTGCTACCATCAAATGATAAAAACTTCGACTTGGATTTACGTTTACCAGCTCGCACATTCAGGTCCAAGCTATAAATTAAAGAAATTACATTCAAAACTGAAGGACATTAAGTAGCCATTGTAAAGAAAATTTTATATAAAGAATGTTTGAATTAAAATAGTGGTAGAGCTTTAATCAAAACGTCCGTTCCCATCTAAATGTTTATTTTTTCTACGTCTTTAATGTAAAAATTATATCTGGAAAATAAATATAAATTCGAATGATTGTAAAGAAAATCTGATGAATCAATACTAACTGAATTATTTTGTACCCAAATTGTCAGTCCTTAAAACAGACGTTAACTCTAGAAAAATAGCCCTCTTTTTAATTGATGAATGTTCATACAATGTAAATTCTATCATTACAAAAGCGCCATTTTGAAACATGGCAGCTGAGAGTTTAAGAATAGAAACTTCTCGAATTTAAGAAAAACATTATCATATAAGGATAATATTCTTATTTTAGATTCAGAAAATCAGTTTACTTTATTTATTATTATTTAAATTTATTCTCAAATGATTGAATATGAAATGTCTCAACATTTTTCGAAATCATATGCACAATGTATAAACTAAAATTCTGCATTCAGATCACTAAATTAATTCTTGCTAATATATCTAGAGTTAACCCTTATCTGGTTTATTTTCTGAATTATCTTATTAAAAGACACTTTCTATTCAGTGAATGTGTTGTCATTTTAATTTACTTGAGAACCTAAAGGACAACTGAAATGCTAATGAGAATCCATATAACTTTTATATCGAATTATAATGTCTCTGAATGACTTTTAGTGTACAAATTTAAAATTGCGCTAATTCGATGCACGCACAGTATCGAATTACATTTGAGGAGGTTAGGAAAGATTCTAGGACATTTAAGTGATCAATTGGAAATCATTTGACCCTTTAAGCTCTTTAATAACTCGATATAAGTATCACTTGAATGTTTACATCTTGCTACTCCTTGATTTTCGAAACATATTACACATGCAATAGTATGCAACTACGCATATTATATTTTGAAGTAAGATATTATACCTGGAAATGACGATTTCAAAGTCATTCATTGCCAGTGTTGGTAACAGACCTACAGGGTCAACTATCTAGGATACTCTTAACTCTTAAATATATGAATTATAGTTGCCTCTTGTAGTCGATTGCAATTTGATCGAAAAATCTCAAATACTGTTGTTTATAAATCCTAATAGATTGGATTGAATAGCAAGAACACTTAGTGATAATTTCAAAAAGAATTCATATTTAAAAATTCTAATATTAAAAAAGCGGACATTCAGGATCCTAACATTTTTAATACTCCTAAAAAAACATTTGCAGATAAATTTTGTCTTGTAGGGATAAAATCAAAATGAAATGTAATTTTCTTTTTTTAATATTTAGAGAATTTATAACGTGTTCAAACAAAGATTTGCCTTTCTAACATTCAAAAATTTTAAACTCATAAAATTTCTGTATGTAAATATAATATTGTATTATTTAGCATGTAATGCAAATAGTTTTTCAATCGATATCAAAGCTGCAGGGAATAGCTATCTAGGGTACACTTCACACTTAGGCAAATGAAGTACATTCGTATCTTCTAATCCTCACAAATAGACCAAAAATATAAAAAAGTTTTTTTGTATATCTCAACTTTAACTTCATAATAAAACAAGTTACAGGTATGACATTTTTCAGAAAAATACATATAAATTCTACTAAAATATTTCATTCTTTTTGATAATTTTTTATTAAAGTCCAGTATATATATATAAACGAAGCAAACATAATAGAAAAACATTAAAATAAATTGAACTTTAATATCAAATTCAAGATGTAAGTAAATGATTGCTTATCAGAGCGATGTCAACGCGAAGAATAATCATTGCAGTAGGGTCCCCCAAGTCGAAGAGGTCTGATAATTTAACCTCGAAAACGCATCATTTAGACATTTTTCACAGGTTTTTCAGATTTTACTGATTTTTCTTTGCTTTCTATCGTTACCGCTTTTCTATTTAATCTTCATCGTTCCCAACATACTACATCTTCCTAGCAACAGCCAAAGTTAAGCGCGGAACATGTAACTCGACACCCCTTCATCGCCGGCCTGCATCATAATCCTCCGCAGAAACTACCCGTCTAATCCGTCATTCTGGTTCGTAAAATTTATTCTCACTTTGCTCTAGTGTTATATCACATTTTACTTTTGTTTCTTTAAATGTGTTATATAGAATTTTAAACTAAAGAATTTTTCAAACTTATTTAAATTCTAAAATTTTTCCTTTTGGCTCTGTTTTGCTAAATTGTAATTTAAAAGTTATTCGCGTTTTTTCTTTTTATTTAGCAAAAATCTGGTGATAAGACATTAATATTATTGTAATATTTTATTTGTTTCGAGAAAGTATTAGTTGTGCCATAAAGTATTATTAACCAAATCTCTTTTCATTCGCGGCTTGGGTTTTTCTAGCGGAGATTATGTCTTCCTTTTCTTTATTGACCCTAGCAAAAGGGAGTTTGCCTTTAAACCCCCCCCCCCTTACAGTTCTGAGATCCTCGTGTGAGGGCACATAAGAAAATTCCTTTTCTCCTGGATACGGGGAAAAAGTGCTTTCATTTTCGCAGTTGCAGTGCAACACTGTTCACTAATCCCTTGCGACAAAAATATTACACTCTGACCTTTTGAACTGCAAAATTACTTTGTTTCTTGGCGTTTGGGTCTGATTCTGGAATCTCAGGCAGGTGTCATCTCGGAGAGTGTCAAGTGTCGTGTCGGCGCCAAAAACAGGGCATAAATCTACCATGTAAAGTTTTTGCGAAGAGATTGGTTACTTGTGCACTATAGGATCTTAGGCCTTAGGGTTGTGATAGTAATTGCAAGAGTTAGCCAATGGACATCGTATAATTTGGCATAGTTTTGTTCTTTTAGCCGCCAAAGAGAAGTAAAAAGACCTGGAGCTTGGAAAAGAGAGAGACTTTTAGATTTTTCAAAGAAAGGCGAGCGCAAAAAAGAGAGGAGAGGCGAGGGACCCGCTGCTTTACCTTGGACGGAATTCGGGGCTTTTGGCTGCTGAATAATTTTTAAGCCGGGCGGGAGATGCGTTTCCTAGATTAACCTCACGGCGACTGATACACCTATGCTGCGACGCTTGTTAAACGGAGGATAAAGAAAAGCAATTCATAATGAGGGAAGCTGTGCATTTTCGGCATCTATGTTCGGTGAGACCATTGAGTCTGCTTAACTAACACTCCAAGCAGGTGGATTGGATGGATAATTGTGAAGTCGGTCCTGGTGGACCCTCCTTCGGACTGTCCGGATTTGGACCATTGATTACCTCATCATACCGTGTTTTATCCAGGTTTTACCACGAGTATAGAACTGGAGCTCCGCCTTGTCCGGACTGTCCTGAGCAGAAACGGATGCACTTAAAAATAGGCCGATCCATTGCAGATTCCTGTTCATCAATATCCCCTGTGGAACTATAGATACAGTGCATTATATTTTTTCTTACGCAGACTTCACTAAGGAAATTGCCCTCCAGCGCTCTGCCATGTCCGACCTGGAATTTGATCAGATAAGTGTTTTTCACTTAAAATTTTATCTTGACTGTGTAAAAATAAATATGGTAATCCATATTATAATTTAAGAAATAGTAATTGATGATAGATAAATTAACGAAATAAAAAATGGCATTTGGAAGTAATATAATTATGTATCGATGGGTTAATTTGACGTAGATTAATTTGTTATAATCAATAGGTTCAAATGTTACAGGTTAATTCGATATATAGAAGTCATACTTAATGGTAATGATACAGTTGCTGCTATGTATAATTTTAAATAAACTACAAATGTGTAATATATAAAAAAATGCAAGTAATATATGTTACTATTAAGTCATGTAGGATTTAAAGATGTGCTAAAATATATATATATACATATGTATAAATAATAATACCTAACAAGTTCCACTCAAGTGGATTTGACTTGGTGAAATATTTAAATTAATTGGTTATTATTGCAGTTTGATTGAAAATTAAATGGTTTGCAATCATTTTCTAAACTTCTTTTTATTATTTGAAAACATAAGCGTTAGTAGAATAGAGCATATTGTTAATGTAAATCTTAAAAAACTGGAATATATGTGACGATTAACTTGATGAAGAATAATGTGTTTAAAACTTACTTGTAAATCATTCCATTATAATGAGATAATTAAGATATGAAATTAATATTTATGTATTGGTATATATGTTAAATTGCATTTCAATGTCTGATTATTATTTTTACATCATATGTATGTTCTAAGATGTTTAATCTGAAAAAGTATTAATGATAGGCATAAAATCTATAAATGAGTGTTATTAAGTTGTAAAGATAATTATGTGTTAGTTTATGAATCACTATGATATTTGTAATTGAGTATCTTTTGGTTGGGAGAAAAATATATAAACATTTATTTACGTTTGTTAATTAGCGAAGAGAAACTAGTATATCATTAGGAGACAAAATATAAGGTTAAGTTAGCTACAGATTAAAAATTAATAATTAAACTGTTAGTGGCCACTATTTAAAATTTATTTTATATGAGCTTAATATCGATGAAATAAACTTAACGTTGAAGATGCATTAAAAATCAATTTAATTTTAAATGTGATTGAGCTGTCTCTTATAAATACTGGGTCGACCCCAAGCTAAATTAATACATGAACATTGAATCGTTTTCTTTTTATTGTGTTTTATTCCATTTTGTGTTAGTGTTTGTATTTTGATATTTATGAAATGTATTAAAATTGATATAAGGCCAATGAGATATGATAATTTTGTTTGTAAGATAGTAGGGTTAATTTTGGTTTTAATAAACATATGATCTTGATGATAAAACTGCGTGACAATTTTTATCTATCTAGTTATTTAGGTTTCTGAGTTATTGTGCTCATATGAACTCGGGCAGACAGATTTCCCGTGGATGGATTTCGTCCAAAAATTAATTGAAATCTACTAAATTTGTTTTAAGCCCATATAGCATATTTCGTTTTCTAGCTTTAACCTTATGGTCTTCACAGATACACAGACAGTCCCAAAATTGAGTTTTTCGGACTCGGGGAATTGTAAAACGTGGAGATATATCAAACTCTCTATTTCGAATTTACAATCAATGATTACAATAATTTCTCTTTCTAAACTACGTATACGAGAAGGTAAAAACAATCTACCTTTATTCGATCAATTGTTAGTGATCTTGATACGAAGTACAAAATTATTGAATTTTTTGTACGGTTTTTTTGTAATTAAATTATATATGTAATTCAAATATGTCATACTACTTGGAAAATAAATATCTTGTTTACAGTTTTATAATTACCAATTAAAGTTCAGAATGAAAATAAAAACGTGTAGATAAATCTGAATTATATAAAAAATTATACTTTACAAATTACAGCACACGCATCCAAGATATTTGGAAATAATTCAATGGCTGAGATTTTATTATTTTTGGGAAGAACTGTCTTTAAACTTGTTAATATCAGATATATCAAAGGTTTGTAACACATATTAGTGAATTCTTGTCTCATAGTATTTATTAAAATTCACCTCAGAATTGGTATAAGATTTACCAAAAGCATTGGAATTTAAGCATTTAGATTTGATCACATATTGAAGAAAGCTTAATAGCAAATCAGCAAAACTATAATGTTTCAAGGAACCAATGCCTAAATACAGTATCTCTGAAGTACGAATTGATATTTTCTTTGAAATAGTTTTGTGTTCTTTCATTTTAAGGAAGAAATATAAATTTTCAATGATAATTGAAATAATCTCTACACAACTGAGCTCAGATAATATCAGACTCTTAATAAGATTAGTATCAGCTGTATACAACGATATTCCCCAATATAGTGCATTTAACAGATGGTTATGTCTATCTGTACGTGTAAAACATGTGACGTAAACAGATAGGGAATCTGTTTGAGAAAAGTCGTAGCAGAGGACTGGTATATGCAGTGGCGGTTTTTCGCATAGGTGTTAGAGGTGCTCGCCTTGTGTGCCTCACGCATCTAGGGAGCCTCAAACCCTTTCGATCTATATCGTAATACTAAACCGAAGATGAATTTTCGACATTGTAGGGGGCCTCAAAGCAATTTTGCGCCAGTGTCCCCATACTGACAAAATCCGCCACTGGGTACATGATGATTTATTCACTGAAGAAATACTTCTGACAAATTTCTCGTGCTTTTTAAGATCAGTTGCATAGATAAAAAATTTTAATTGACGAGAAAATAAAGATACTTCATGGATGTCTTGGCCGTTTTCGGTGAAGAATTCAAAAAATTTTGGGGGCCGTTTCGTACCGCACCGTTCTTTTCGAAAATATAAAGCAAATTTAACAAGCTTCAAACTGACCCTTTACTCTTCAAAGAAATAAAATAAAATAAAAATGTATATATAATTAAAAAATGTAAAAACACATAGAAAATAAACATTTATTTACAGTTGCAATATTATTTATTAAAGTTCAGAATGAAGAAAATGGTGCAGATAAATCAGAATTTTATAAAAAAAATTAGACCTTACAAATTACAGCATGCACACATAAGATATTGTGATAAAACACATGATCTGGCATGTGATGGTAATATTTTGAAATAATCCAAAGCCAGAGACTGCTATTATTATTGGAAGAACAGTCTTCAAAGCTGTTGTTAGTGGATCTGGATGTATCAATTGTTTGTAGCATACATTAGAGGATTTCTTTTCTCAGAGCATTAATGAAACCCTAACTTGCAGTTGGCATGGCATTTACCGAAAGCAATTCCATTTCGATATATAAATTTAATCATTTATAGAAGAATGCTTAAAAGCACATCAGAAAAACTGTTGTGCTTCAAGGAACTAATATGCAAATACAGTATTTTTCAAGTTCGTATTAATATTTTCAGATAAATATTTTTGTCTTCTTTTATTTTAAGCAAGAAATAAACATTTTCATTGATTATTGACATAAACGTAAGACAGTTAGGATCAGATATTAGCAGTCTCATAATAAGATTATTAAATGTCCGATAAGATCACATATCCAAACATCAAGTTTAGTCTATATTGTTCTTAACGTTTTCATCTAAACTATATTTCCCCCTGCCTTTAACAAAAAGAAAATATTTTACAATTATAGAAATAAAATTTTCTTCCACTTTCTTTAACATTTATTTCCATGTACATTATTTTTTTTAGTTCAGAGTGCCCTAAAAATAAATTTCCGACTAATAATTATTTAATAAAATAATTATTTTTCGGAATGAATTTTTTCATTGTAATTTTTATGAATTTAAAAGATATTTTTCTAAGTAGTATAATAATGAAGTTAAAATTTGTACTAGTCTAAAAGAATTACACTTAAACCTGAAAATTAATTTTTTAAAATAAAAATCAAATCTATATAATGAAATAATCATTGTAAAACTGAAAGTTTCGATTTGATCTGAAAGATAAAACAATAAAAATAATGTATCATTTTCATATACCTTAAAATTTGCGCTATTTTTTGACAAAAATTTAATTTTACTCTATTTTTAGAAAGGAAAACTGTGTAGATGGAGATTATTAATATGAAAGAAGTTTACATTGATATCATAAAACTGGTTGAAATGTGTTGATTCAAGAACACTGTTCAACTATATATAAACAGCAGATTTTCTGAGAAACCCCCCAGGCTTTCAATTTTTTTATGCTTGAATGCGGTATTGGAACTAAACCTATTTTATTTAAACCACAATATCTATTTTACGTAACCATTCGAGATGGATCTTTAAAACATTGAAGCATTGAAAAAAATCTTATATCACATAAATTGTTTTAAAAGAATAGCACTTGAAACATAATTCAACATCAAACCAGGCTGATATTACACCGAACTAATCCTGAATGCGATTTCAAATTCCGACACGCACAATGCAAAAAAAAAATCCGACACCGCAATTGTTCTTGAAAGATAACCTCAATGCAAATAGCATTAAAATTCCCCAAACCACAGGGGAGTGTGGAGTCTCGGCTCCTGTGACATCACTAATTTGCAATAAGTACGTCCTTATCAGTCTTCATTGTGCTCTCCCCAACGTTGCGTTCCCCAGATAATCAATCACGATGTCAAACCAAGAAAGGGGCAAAGAAATTCGGAAAAACATGTTTCTCACCCTTTATAGACAGTTCACAATGAACGTAATATTCAGTGCAAACCGATCTCGGCGTGTTTCCGACCACACGTTGAAATGCGTGTTCTACGCTTACTGGGTAGTCCAAGGTCAAAGTAGAAATGCGTGTGAAACACTCAGAGGGTTAATGTAAAAATATTTTTGTATAAAAAATTTTAATGCACAAAATTATTTAATCGTCTCAAATGTATTTTATTTGTTCATTTTCAAATTTTTTTCATAAATATTGAATTACAGGAATGGTTTTGTCAAATGTTTTGAGTCAACTGATTAAATAGCTGATTTTTATTTAATAAAAATCGTTAAAATAAGTCAGATCAATAGTTGTTTCTAATACGAACTACGAATCTTCTGCTTTTACACTATTCCTTAGTATTCTTCCAGACTTAAGTTAATATGGTCTAGCAACATTTGTTCGTGTGTATTGTTGTTATTGAACAATAAAAATAGTGTGAATTTTAGAAACAGAATTTAATTTTTAAAAATTTGAGCAACCAATATAGCAGAAATGAAATTTGTGTCGATGAAAAGCTCATATTTTGAACTTTAATGTCTTATCAAAATAGATTTTGTGAGATATTATTTTAGATAGATATCACAGAAAAACGCAAAATCGTGTTTAATTTTAATTTAATAAAGTTTTAATTAACTTTTTGGAGTTTTAGAATTAGGCTTCCAATTCTGACATAAAATATTTAAAAAAATAGACAGAAGTGAAGGTAGATTAGTTCAAAGTCTCACCGATGAATAGCAACAAAGTATCTATAAATATGGTTAATTTCAATATCTTCTGGATGTAAAGATAATCTTCTGGATGTCAATTATAAATCTTGAAAAATGACATTAATAATCTCATAAAAAATTAATATTCAACTATTTGAGGACGACTGTCACTTGACTTTCACCCCCGACTGTTACAAATACGTGCCGGCTCTTGTGGCTTTTAGCTATCGACTGTCGTGTTTGCGTGACACCAGCTTAAGTGCAATTAGGCTTGACTAGAGAAAGCGCGCCGGCCCTGAGCAGCTACATGCTTTGAGAGACTCGACCAGATCGAACACCACGTTTTTCGTGAGGTTTCCCTCAAAGGGTTAAGAGGAGGTGAAAATTTTTAGTCTGTGATTTTTCAAACAACAGAGAAATTTTAGTATAGAAGTTTAAGATAAGCCAACACATGGGAAAGCAATTTCAAAATAACTCAGAGATTTTTGTGATTGTTACGAAGAATAAAAAGAAGTACAAAAAGTAACGTGAGCAAAGAATTATTGAGGATAGCGTTAGTTGGTGGTACTGTCTCTGCGGTTGAAACGAGATTTCTAGCTATGGATAAAACGTTATTTGAAGACATTTTACATTCAGTTCGATATAATATTTCTTCTACGTGAGTAATTTAAAGGTAATCATAAAGAATAGTTATAATTTATGTTTTATAACATTTATAACTTTTGGAAGAATTAAGTTAGAATTCGAAATATTTGAAATAAAGGATAAAATATATTAAAATACTGAATATTGAAGAAAAAATGTGAAAAAGAAAATCCGAAAATTGAATTCTCAAAACATTGCCCATGCAGCGGACAAGTACTGGTGAAACTCGAACTTGCGTCATATAGGTTTGAAAGCAGGTATCTTCCCAACCATGCTACGTAAACACGTTTTATGAACGTATGGGAATATTAAAAGATGTTTATATTTTGCATAAAAATTAAAAGTTAATTCAGTTGATAGAAATTCAATGAAAATTTACAATTTGTCGATGAAATTATTAACAGATTTTATCTATTGGTATTGTATTTCCGATAACTAAGAAGAGTTGTTTAATATTTTTTAAAGATGTTTAAAACATATTTTGCAGTGTAGAAATAACAAGGATTAGGAATTTGATTAGAAAGAAATTTGAGGTGAAATTTCAACACTGAACGCTTCATTAAACATATTGTCTCCAACAAATTAAATGAAATTCATAAAATAGCCAACACCTCAAACTAGATAATAAAGACCAAAATCGTCGCGTGCCTTTGTAAAAATACTGAAAATTTTCGCAATGTAACATTAAATTTCACAAAGTAAAGTACAAAAAGAAAAGAATTTTAATTTTTAACAAAAGTTTTTATTATTGGAATTATGATTAAATATTAAGTTAAAATTAATTAATAAAACTTATTATCAAAATAATTAATTATGCGCAATAGTTTCATTTGCATTTCGGATCCGCAGCTGGACCCGTGAAGCGAACGGACCCGACAAATTACTATCACCCACTCTGTTAACTCATAGCATCCATCGTTATATCTTAGATTATATTTGTAATTACCAGCCCGAATATATATATATTCAGACTTTAAATAATCGAAAAGATGAAAACCGAATCCAGTCGAATTGATTACTGAAAGAATTATATAGAAAACTTGTGAATAGAAATAGTGGTAATTGTTTTTACTTACGTAGCGTACCTAGAAATGCAATTTCATGGGTGCTTTTATAAATCCTCAATTTCGTGTTTGATTCACATGACGATTGTTAACATGTTAAAGTTAAATAATGAATTGGTCTCCTGCTGAGTAGAGGTGTTGCGCACCGAACTCTATTTAATATATAATCTTGTGTCACCTCAGTGATTGCATTTTAAAGTAAAACAATAGGATTTTTTTTTTGAGATAGAGAGGAGGAAGGAGGACATGATTTTTAACAGATCATTGAAAAAAGGAAAGGCTGTTGTGCCTGTTCTTTTCGTGCATGATGAAATACTTACCTCGGAAATTAGGTAACAAAAATTCTAATGTTAAATCTAAGAGACGGAAAAAGCTTTAAATAGTGATATTTAGAGCGATACAGTGTATTGGATACGGATATGGTTATTAGTTTAATAACATCGAAATAAAAAAAGCACATTCTTAAAATTAGACATGTTAGGAAACTGTTAACCTTAAATTGTGTGCCTGAAATCAGTTTAAATCATATCAATGGATTTTATAATTATTACTGTTAGTTATTTATTATAATTCGAAACCATTTTTCATTATAATGAAATTGAAAAATAATACAGCGCTTTTTGTTAACTCATATACATTGGTTTTAAAATATTAATAAAAAAAATTAAAATTGTAATTTTGAAATTTCTATTTATTGGATTATAATGAAGTTTTGACCGTGGCGAATCCAGGGTGGGTGCTATGATTGTTATTAATTTCTTGAAAATACCATAGCAACATTGTTTTCTTTCTTAACAGTCTCCTAAACTTCCCCGCTTTTGTAGTCATTCCAATCGTACTTGTACTGTTATCGCGGTGGAAAGCACTTTTTCGCAAGTTATTTCTTTTGGTTTTTATTAATGTATCGTAAGTATTGTAGTGTCCTTTGTGATTCTTATTGTGAGGTTTAAAGTCTGTAAAGTTAGAATGTTTTGATTAATATAAGCCATGAGGTTTGATATTCAATAACTTTTGCATTAGTGATTAATGTTTTGCCAAATTTATTAATTTCCATTATGGAATAATACCGAAAATAACATTTATTGTAATTGAGCACGATATTATGAGAATCAGAGTGCAGTAAAGCATCGCTTATACGTCTTTCAAGGAGCTGACTTAAAATGACATATAAATGAATAGAATTATATTCCAAACGGAATACTTACTCATCACAATGAATACGAATTTACTTTGTCTGTAATGAAACGACTTATAAATGAGAAACGTATAAGCGATGCTTTACTTTATGATATTACCATCGTTCACTCCAGTAAAATTTATAGACGTCACGACGATGCAATTTTTTATGACCTCACCTTTACCTTGGACTAAAATCTTGGTTTGCTACTGAGTTAAGCAAAAACATTAATCCAGGTGTGCTTTACAACTTTGTTGCAAAAGGACTTATTTTCCATGTTGAATATACAAAAAATATAAACATACCAAAGCGTAGAATTATCAGTTCAAAGTGTGATCAGTTTCAGTATGAAGTGTAGTCACCCCTATCAATCATACAAGCACAACAACTACGTTCTATATTCAAATTAATAGTGTTTATTAACGCAACGTATTAACTAGTGCTCTTACATTTCATGAAAGAAAGCCTTCTTGAAATGATAATTTAGGGGAGAAAAGGCTATTGAATCAATTTATAAAATTTGGCATTTTCTGTCTTCTAGTGTTCCGAGTCATGTTGCTTATTTTTATTTTTATTTTCTTTTCTTTTAATATTAGTGTATTTTTGTGTTCTGGGTGATTTATTCTATTATTTTTTATTCCATTATTTTACTTTGTTTTTATTCGAAATTAGTGCATATTGTGTATTTCTGTTTCTATTCATGTTTAATTTTATCGCTTTCGCAAGGAGGCGCTACTAGTTTGTTAACTGTTTACTTGTCAACATATGATACTGCTCGCATCACCCGCACTGACAGGACGTATTCTTTTTGCTCCGCTGTCATTACCCGCTCAGACGAGCCGCACATATCCCTTTTTACTTGAGTATTGTTTCTGCCTTGGAGTCATTAATTCAAAAATTTGACAAAGCAGGATATCTTGCAGTTCAGTAAAAGAAAAAGATATATTTATATATTAATTTTTTTATCATAAGGAAGAGAACAGTGATGAAATCAGACCAAATACAAACACTGAGAGTGTAGATAGTTAACCCTAACATGTAATGCTTATGCCATTTGATGCTGTGGCATCTGATAACATTTCTTTTCTTTAGATGGATACTTTATTTAGATGGATGGGCCAAATCCGAAAATGAAATGGAAGTATTCATTATAATTACCCTAATAACATTATTTTATTGAAAATTTTATTTCAATAATATTACGAATTACAATGAAACCTACCTACAATGGATATTGTCTGTTCTAAGAAAACTTGGCCGCTCTACAGGAAAGTAAGATAGGTATTTAAACATTCCCTAGTTCGTTATTTCTGATAAAGCGAACTTTGAGAATCATCTAAAGAAAAAAGATAAATTTATTCAATTTTTTTTCTTTTCTTTTATTTATTTTTGAAAAAAGATAAATTTGTGCTTGCTTGGATCTTTCAAGTTTCTTTGGATGCAACTTGAAATTTTTTTTAATTCGAAAAATGAATCACTAATCTTTACGTCGGTTAGTTGTTGAGGAACGTGCAATATCGTATTTTCCCTAAAGCCTGTTATGCTGAAAGTTTCATGTGTTGATTGTCGCAAACCCATATCAGCAACTTCCTTATCAGAGTCGGAATCAGCGATTGAGTAGCACAAATAAACTCTTAGGCCCTTATTCATCACCAACTCTTTAACACTCGGATTAAGCCTCGAGTCAGTGTTAATCCCTTGATCATATGAAAATCCGTATTCTCGAACGAAAATCCCGAGATCACCGGCTATTTTAACACCCTGTGTTTGATCCTTAGAAATCGGAGGATTACCAGTTATGATCCGTGGATTTTCGTTTCACGCATGCGAACTTCTCTTCTAACTTCTATCAAAACAAACATGGCAGACGATGGATTATCGTATTAGACGATATTGAAAGTTTATAAATTTTCGAGTCGAAAGAAGGAAAATATCTGTGCATCCATATAGAGCAAATGATTTGGACTATATGAATAATGTAGCCTTTCGATCGCGTTATCGTTTAAATAAAGATACAGGCGAATCCAGTCTTGAAAATCTGAAATCTCCTTCTAAATTGATTTTTATTGCCCTTCCTTTTCAGGTTTTTATAGTATGTAATCAATTGCTTCGCATTTCCTTCTGCAACTCCGAGAAAAACTGTTGAACATGGCAGTTAATTCCGCCCAGGAGCTTGCCTTGTCTTTATTAGTTGTTGCATTAGTTTTTTTATTTTCAATCACCGATTTCAATTTATCCAAAGAGAGAAGAAAAGCCTCGGCTTCAATTTCTGTAAAATTCTTCCTTTTACGATAAATAATTATTGCAACAACAAGAATAAAACGACAGTATCAAATTACGGCATTTGTTGAACAAAACACACGCGATAATTTTTATATTATGTCTCTGTCATCGATTGAAGCGGAGCTAAAATCTTCGGCGAGGTTCGTTCATTGCCCAATCAGAACGTAGCTTACATTTTTCTTCCAGTTAAGCCATGGATCAAGTAATCCGTTGATGGAGAATACAGAAGGAATTGAATACAGTGTTAGAATTGATTCTCGGATTTGCTGATTCGCGATTTAATCCTGGATCAATCAAGTTTGGTGAATACGGCTCTTAGATGCCCAACTTCGCTAGAGGCAGAATTTCAATTTTCTTTTCAAATCAGGAAAGAATGATTAAGTTTGCTCTGATTTCCAGTGTTATTTTTAAGTGTATTAGTTTTCTGGTGTTTCTGTCCTTCCTTTTGTCTTAATAAAAGGTATAAGTTCCAAGAGACGAAATAATGCATAAGGGTCATTGAAGTGAAATATAGACATAGCCTGTAACGTCTAGAATATTTGTCATGCGGACACATGATAGCACTGCAGGCGAGATGGCGCACGTACACCATCCATTTGTAACAGCAGAAGTGCGTGATAGATGCGTCGATGCGGCACTATTCAATTTTTGTGCAAAAAAGTTGTAATGAAATGTGACATTTTTGCTAAAATGCAAATAGTGTATAGAGAAGCGTGTTTCAAAAGCAGCACTTTATGCAATTGGTGTGTCCAGCTTCGGAGTTGCCTACAAACTACTGCGAACCTCGGGTGACGTGGACAGAGCAAGTATTCAATTCCAAAACAATTTCTCGTGTTTCCGTTGGGAAGTGTTGTATCACCCGCTTTACAGTTCGGATCTATCGCCTTGAGATTACCACGTGTTTCATCCGTTAACGATCAAGCGATTTGTGATGCTGTGAGAGAGAGAGACCATTATCAGCCTCTGTCCTTTTTCATGAAAGTATCGAAAAACATACTCCGCGTTGGGACATTTGCATGAACAATGAAGTTGATTATCTGTAGGCTTTCTCGTAGCCTCATTACTATGCATCGCTTATTGCAGTTGTTAATTTTCCAATAAAATATTTGTAATTTTCAAACACCAGTGTATGTTTCGGTTGGTCCACCCTTATATTTCACTGAACTTGAACAAATGACCAACCCGGCATGTCAGAGCAATTTGAGTGATTTTTCAAAATTTTAAATCAATGCATATCTATGGGCCAGGAATTTCGTGCCAAACAAAAATGGTCGCTGACAAGGGTGGTCGCTTAGATTAGCTTTACTTTGCTATAAAAAATATTATAGTTGTATTATTATTAATAAAGCTGGGGAACAAAAAATTCTTTTCTATTTTGACAGGGAATTTTTAACGGTTTTAGGACATCTTGAGACTCTCTGATTTCAAAACCCATTTTACTTTTGCCACATTGGCTCTAGTTTTTCAAATAATGCATGTTGTCAAAATTTGAATCGTGTTTGAAGTAGGGTGGACGGGAAATCTTTTTTTTTTTTTCATGTCGCTATAGAGCGGGAAAATATGTGAACTGTTGAGAAATAAAACAAGGAAAAATTAACTAAATTGATTTAAAAATATCGAAATTAATCTGTTTTTCATTAATTTTTAAAATTAAAAAATTCTCTTAATCTTATTATTATATCACTAGTTGTTCAGTACTCAACTTCTAAAGAATAATAAATTTTATTTTATCAAAATCGTTCTAAAAACTTTCTGACACAGATTCTTTTCAAAGTTGTCAAAAATATGTGAAATTACTTCAATATGTATCTTTTAGTTCCTGATTAGCATCATAACCTTCACACATCATTTTCTCTATGAGATGCAGTAGGCCAGTATATAGCAGAAGGTCATTCATGTCTAAAATATATCGAATTAATTTAATGTGAAACACTTGCAAAAATAAGCTCCAAAAGTGGAATAATATTTGTTGGTTCAAAACGTATAACAAGAATACAGAAATTAACAGAATTAATCCTCTTTTAAGAAAAGACTTCGGCTACCAGAGTATCAAAGTTATGGAGAAAAGATATCAGGGGTACACACATATGGTGGCAGATTACTGCTAGAGACCCCGCGAAACTTCCACTGAATATAAAAGGAAATAATATAAAAGCTTTTCTATGAAGTATCTGAACCATTTTTTAAAATTTTCATTTCTTTTGACTCAATGCAGCAGCAGCATGTAATTTTACCATATCATTATGATTCACCTATTTTATTTGTGGAAATTCATTTCTTCATTTCATTCATTAATAATGTTTTAAATTTTATTCTTTAATTTTAATTTGACACAGATTTTATATGATTTCTGCTTAGATTTATCATGTGATTTATTTATTTATTACTTTTTAGGTTTAATTTTATTTATTGAATTGGTTTAATTTTATTAATTGAATTGGTTTAATTTTATTATTGATTTATATGTGACACACTTTCAATGCGATTTGAGTGGTGCCTAGACCTTACAATTGAAATATATCTCTCACTTTTTCTCCAAAACGAGAGACAATCTGACAAAAAGAATGCAAGATTTGGAATCAGAACCACAGCATTACCCTACAATAACAGAAATCACTTTGGCAAAAATTAGTGTAGACCTGTATAATTATTTTTATTGGTATGGTTTCTTTTCATGGCGCAAAAGCAATTTTTGGCCATGCTGCGCCAAACGCAAAATTATTTGCAAAGTTTCAGAATGATAATGCAGATTTATTCTTTTCCCCCCAATCAGAAGAAAACAGGCATCTGAAATTTTATTGATTAATATCATTTATTATTTTTAATAGAAATTTAACAAGATTCGCTTGAATCAATTTGTGACATTTTTTGTTATATTTTCGGAAATCGATGTCAGAACAGGCAATTATTGACGGTTACAACCGTTGAAGGCACAATAGAGACACATAGTTTGTGGTTGTTGAAAATAAGAATTTTTCTAAATTTTATTCGTGAAGGTTACATTTTCCTTTAAATTTAACGTTCGGTATAGTAAAGATAGACTGTTAAGTACTTATTTTCATTACATACATTTCGCTTCTTTTCTAATATTATACTTCAAATACAACTTGACTTTTCTTTATGAGTATGTAAGGCTTCTTTGCTCGTAAAATTGTGAAACATTTTAAGCACCAATTAAAAGAAAACAGATTTTATATAGATATTTCTCATCAACAAAACGCTATGTTCTAAAGTTTTATTAACATTTTTGTTATATACGCGTGCAGATCTATTAGTCTGCGGCGCAGTATCATTGGAAACAAACTGTAATATAGAAAACTAATTAGTCATGATAAATTCTAATTCGCAAGCTGCATAGATAATCGTACGTAGCGCTGAAATGTTTCTGCGATGGAAACTTATTCTCCAGAAAAAAACATAAAAAGGAGGGAATTTTAGAGAACTCGAGTTAAATTAGATTTGTGTAGTTTAACTTCAGGCTGGGGAATAACCAAGCTGTCAGAAGGAATGACTATGTAACAGGCAATATTCTAATCGTAAGAGAAACATTCATCCACAAACCACTTTTTTAGCTTTGCATATTGCCTTAGCAAATCCTAACTGGAGCCGTTTGGATTGAAGTAGTAATTTTATGGGATCAGAAGGATTTTCGAGGTGAAGACACTATTTTCCTGGCTAACGCCCTAAATTCTCTTATTGTAATTCAAATGTGTAATACTTAGTTAACAATTTCTACCAAATTAAAATTGTGTCCCACCTGGAAAATAACTATTATTTTTAATGCCAATAAAGTTAAGCGTAAGCATTTGAATTAAGAGCTTTTTGGGGGTGATTTCCGCTATTAGAGAACGCACTTTTCAAAAAATATTTCTTACAATTAGTTAACACCACCCCCAAATTTCAAGTAACTGGACATCATGATGTTGATTAGTTAGTGAGTTGCATTTGACATTTATAGTATATGCAAAAACTAGTGGGGGTAATAACATGCAGCATTAACATGTTATTAGTCGAAGCAATTTTTACTGCTATAACCTTGGCATGGCATTAAAAAATGAGAGTAAGATTTAATCATTGAATTGAATTTTATTGATATATTAAAATTCAAACCAATTTTAATACATTAATGAAAATCATTGTAAGAAATTGTGCTTGAAATTATTTTGAACTATTAATTAAAATTGAACAACTGTTGCATTATAATTAAATTCGAGTAACTGAAAAAAAAATGTTTTGAATTTTACGACCTTGAAAAAAATAGGTTTCTTTTTTTGTGATAACCTATTTCGAAGTCGTTGCGAAAAAAATTTTAAAATTTCTATTTATTTGTAATTATATTTAAAATTTTGTTCCGCTCGTTCTGAGCACCTTCTACCCAGGAATGAGCTAACTGCCAGATTTCATGTTCCTAGCTTCTGCGGTTTAAGCTGTGCTTTAATATATCAGTCAAGATATATTATTTTATATACATTGTAAAATGCTTCGGCAGGTCGGAATTTCTTCCTGGTCTTAGACTGCCAGAGGCATTTACTAGGAACATTACAAAGTAAAGAAAGTGAAAAAGCCGAGAAAATTAATGGATTGCCTTAGAAAAATTATCTGCCCGAGCGGCGTTCGAGCAATTCAGGGAAGTCCCTTTCGCAGTGTCGAACGGTGTTCCAGCATTTCTGTGATTTTTTTTAATTTTAAATTTTATTCCACTTTTATAATAGTATTAGTTCCGCGTCTTAACAGATGAAAAGAGAAATAAAAAAGTTTCGTATTAATTCACGTCGTTATCTTAAAATTACCGAATGTGATAATCAGTTATTCAAGTGGAAGACAATTTCAATATCATCCTTCAGCCTGTTTCACGGCAATGAGTTTTATAAATTAGGTTCAATAGAAGACAGTTATTTTATCATGTCTGGAGCCGTGAGAAGCTTACTACGATATTTGATCTTAATGTACACACATAAGACGAGAATATTCTTTCCACAAGCTCTTTGTTCATAAGAGGCATTAAGTAATTTATTGCCTTGGCACTGTGTGCTTGGTACTCTTCCTTAACTGCTACCCAGTAGGGTTTCGAATAGCATAAATTTAATTTTCATACGAAGTTGATGAAAAAATTTTATAACATTTTAATTTTTATTTTAATCCCTTTTGTGTTTCAATCCCTTACCAACATTACCTTCGCGTACCCCCAGGGGTACACATACCACAGATTTGGAATAACTGGCATAGAACCAAAATCTGTAAGCGAACATGAATCTCCACTGTGTACATATAAAGCCGTACAGAAGAACAAAACCATACAAATTGATGACGACGAAAATGATTCGGGCTCATCCCGATTCAAAGGAAGCTGAAAATGTTTCGAAATTGTCATGAATCATTTTTTATTATGCACAATTTTTACATCTATTTTCATAAAAATATGATGAATATTTGGAAAGGTATTAAGGTTTCTTTAGAATATCTGAAAATATACGAATATTTCTTGCTTATAAAACACAGAGTTTTACGTTAATTTTTTCAAAACTTACATAATACTCGAAAATATGTTAGAGAATTTTAAAAAAAACTTGAAGTGAATGCTTTGAATATTTGAAGAAATATGAGTGCAAGTAGTACATACTTTTTAACTGCGCTTGACCGAAACGTAGAGTAAATTTTCTTCCAATCCGTCGTAGCTAGACATCTAATGCAGCTTATATAAAATTTACAGTTGAATACCATTAAGATTTAGAAAGATTTTGGCAGTATTTTTAAATTTGAATCTTCGAACAGCAATATTGAAATTTATGATACTTGAATATCCAGAGTATCCATATAAACTTATAGATTAAATACATAATTATAATTGCAATTCGACGATTAATACAGAAAAATCCATGTCTAAACTTTATTGATTTGAAGAAAACACCTCATATTTTTTTGTCATTTAGTGGTTGAGAGGCCTACAACTTCCTAAATCTAAATGGTATTGAAATGGAATTTTTTTATATAAGCCGTCAAAAATACCTGGCTTCGACGCTATGAAAGAATATTTACTTTATAATTCTCACATGCTGAATTAAAAAGTATTTACAACAAATACTGTTATTTCCTCAAATATTTAAGGTATGAACTTCAAATTTTAATACAATTTTCTCCAACATTTTGTCGAGTATTCTGCGAGTTTCTCAAAATTTGTAGTAAAACTGCGCATTTTATAAGCAAAAAACATGCGAAAAATTTGGGATGTTTTAAGAAAAAGAAATTTATATCTTCCCGAATATTAAAATTTTTTAATGAAAATATATGTAAGCCATGCTCATAAGAAGCAAAATGATTGATGAAAGTTTCAAAACATTTTCAGCTTCCTGGGAAGCGGGATGATCCCAAATCATTTTCTTCTTTATCAATTTGTAGACTTGTCCCTTAATGTCCTTCGACAAAATCTTCACTGTAAAATGTGAGTTCCAACGATTGAGGGTCCCATGATTCTTTACAACTGATAGTGAATAATTGTATTCAAATAACCTCCAAATGTTTTGCATTTTACCAATCTTTCAATACTTTTAGCCATTAGTGTTTGCGGAGGAAACCGTACATAAGGAAGGTTAATCGCATGAAGAGACTTGAATTTGCAAAAAAGCATGAAAAAGACCCACCTTTTGGAATTCTATGATTCTTCCGGACGAGAGTAATTAAATCTCTATGGTTCAGAGGAACATAAAAAAATTATGGAAAAGAAGCAAAGCTATATCCAATAAATACGACAAGAACTGTTAAGAAGGGGTGGTTCGAATCTGGTTTGGGGTTGCGTAGTAGCTTCTAGAGAAGGCAATTTAGTTGTAATCGATATAAAAATGAAAAGATATAGCATCTATATATCGATATTGATTAAAAAGGAAAGAGCAATCTTCAACCAAGCCATTGAAACGACATTTTCCTGAGAAAATATTTTCTTTATAATTACTATAATTCTTTTTCAAACCTTTGAATGTAAATATGTGTTTATCTATAACACTATCTAAACCAAGTTTTAACAACCTTTCAGGCGCGGTGCACAACCCCGATTTTAACCTGACAACTCATGAGCGGCCGAATGCCGGAGAAACGATATGCAGCTTGAAGTACGTTGCTAACAGTTGGGTACCGACCACAGACCTCCGGAAGTGCCAAAAACTAATTAGCTTACATATTTAGCATTTCCCTATGACGCGGGACAGAACGGAAACCGTAATTTCTTACTTCAGTACGTACGGCAAATATGTGAGCAGTACCCAAATACTTTCTGTGTATTTCAAACCGCCTAATCACTTCAATCGCATTTCTCCTCTAATGACTTATCTGGTTGAAAACAGATTTTGCATTGAGAATGACATGGAATTATTCTATCGGAATTTAAAAATTTAAACCTCATCTCGAGGCGCTAGCTCACACTAAGTACTCTTATCCTTTAATATTCGCCTGGTTGTATTAAGTTCTTATTACTTAATTACGTCGCTTTTAAATTTAAAAGCGGAAGTATTTCTAATAAATACGGCTCAATAAAACAATTAGAAGTTTTCTACAGGCATAATTTTTTAATAAAAAATTCTAGAAAAAATTTAACTTATTCGATACATTTAAATAATGAAACATAATATCGTTTTCTATATTTTCATTTATTTAAAATAATACAGTTAATGAAAATTTTATAACAGGTATTACACTTTGTTGTTTCTAATTCTGATGAATCTTGAATATTCTGTTTGACCTTCAAACATTCAAAAGTGTTTTCTGAATGAACACATTATGATATCTCTAACAGTCACAGAATTTAGGATTAATTATGATTTCTTCTCTAAATCATAAGCGTATTGCATGTAGGTTTCTTTGCTTCTTGTGGAGTGGAGCTCGAATCGCTTGTCAAAAACAGTGTTTAAATCGTGGCGTATTTAATGCAACTATATGTTCCTTTTATATGTGGCCAATTCCTTTGAAACCAATCATAGTTTCGGGACGCCTAAATGTTCCGTTTTCTGAAAAAGAGCAGACTACGTTAACGACGTCAAAAACAGCTTAAAAAATCAAAAACATATGAAGGTTGTATCAGGATGATGACTTACATATTCCTTCATATTCCGAAGCTATCGATCCGCTTATAAATAGTTGTAATAAAACTACTATTCTTGAGCTAACAGATGGCGAAAAAATCTCAAAATCATAAAGAAATGAACCACTTTTTCCCCTGGTCAATTCAATTGATAACAACATCAGCTGACTTTCATTTACCACCCCAGACATTAAAGTCCAAGCTATAAATTAAAGAAATAAAAATGCTTTAAACGTTGAAGGTTAATTTTCATATTGCAAGAAATTTTATATAAAAAATATTGAACTAAAATAGTGGTAGATCTTCTATTAATATTTTCATTCTAAACCAAATGTTTATTTTAATGATGTCGTTTAATGTGTAAAATGTAAGCTGACAGTTTGAGAAAAGAAACTGGGCGAATTTCGAAATGTTTCAGATAAGCATAATATTCTTATTGGAGAGACAGAAAATCAGTTACGTTTTAATTTATTATCATTAAAATTTTTTTGAAATAGTGGAATCTGATATTTCTGAACATTATTCGAAATCATATACATCATGAACAAACAATAATTTTGCAATCAGATTACTAAACCAATTTCAGATAAAAAATATTGTTAACCCCTTAACTGACTTGTCTTATCAATTATATAATTAAATGAAACATTCTATTTTGGTAATGCGTTGTCATTTAAGTCAGTTGAAAACTTAAAGGGCTACCAAAATGTTAATGCGTTTAACGTAAATTTTGTATTTATTTTTAACGTCACTGATTCTTTTTGTTTTAGTTTTTAAGTTTAAAATTGCATATATCAATGCACGAACGGCATCGAATTACAGTTGAGGGGATGGGAAAGATCCTACAAGGCATTTAAAACATAAATTAGAAATTATCTGACCCTTTAAGCTCTTTTAACACGATCTAAGCAACACTTGAATGTTTACATCTTGCTTCTCAATGATTTTCGAAACACATAGATATGTAATAGTCTGCAACAACGCATAGTATATTTGGAAACAAAGTAGTATACCTGGAAATGACCATTTCAAAGCCATTCATTGTCGCTTTTTATCACTCCTGCTTACACCTGCTATCGAGGGTACACTTGACTCTTAGCCAGATGAATTACATTTTTCCCTTATAGTCCAATGTAATTAAACCGAAAAATCTCAAATACTGTTGTTTGTAAATTCTAATAGATTGCACTGAATATCAAGAACGCTGAGTAATAATTTCAAAAAGAACTGAAATTTAAAAATTCAAATATAAAAAATAGCAGACTTTCTGAAGGAAATAATCCTAAAAATTTTTGCAAAATATTTTTGTCCTCTAGGGACAAATAAATCAAAATAAAATGGAAAATAAAAGGGATAAATATAATTCCTTTTTTTCATTATTCAGAGAAGGTGTCAAGTGTTCGAACATATATTTTCCTTCCTAATATTTATAAAATTTTAAACCGTTAAAGTTCTGAATTGTAAATATGAAAATGTATTAATAAACATGTAACGCAAATAGTTCTATTGATAGCATAGCTGCAGGGATCAGCTATCTAGGGTACTCTTAACGCTTAGGCAGTTGAAGTACATTTGTATCTTAGAATCCTCACAATTTGACGAAAGCATATAAATAATTTTCATTGTAAATCATAACTTTAATTAAAACAAATTGCAATTATGATTATTTTGTAAATAAAGGTAATTATGTTTTTTAAGCTATTAAATTAAAGCAAAGCTTGCATCTGGACAAGGTTTCTTTTAGTAGCAAATTTTTTACAAAAATAAATAAAAATGCCGTCAAAATATTTAATTTTTCCGATGATAATTTTTTTGCAGTTAAACAAATAAATCGTTTGATTAAACTATGTATCTTGAAATATCGTGAAATGTATCTTGAATATATGTATTTATATACAATTTAGTTAAGTATTTGAAATTCCGTGATGTTTTATGCTTTTATGGAAGAAAAAAACTGTAACACATTTTAAAATCCAAAGCCATGTGAGAATAATACTTGCCACCAAAGCCATCAATTTTTAAATATTCATGATAAGATTCTTTACTACTTTAGCATAGAGGTGCTTCCTATTAACTTTTTTTTTCTTTTCATTAGTTATATCAAATGGCACTCCTTCTCCAAACTTCTTCACCACATCAGTGTCCTCCATTATTCTACTTTATGGGAATGAGATGGTCTTGAACTGTATTGTTTAAAATTTCATTGCTGAATGTTTTGAATTGCTATTCGATAATTACATTAAAGCAATACATCTAAATATGTGACTATGTTTGTTTGCATGTGTTCTTCTCTCTCTCCCTTAGAGTCGTCAGAGTGGGCGGTGAGACCGATTCTCATTTCCAGTCCTCAATTTGAGAATTTATTCTCAATTAGAGACAAAGCGGCTTTATAGCAAGCATATGTCTCAAACATACCTTTTTACTTAAATGCCTATGCCTTAAAATCTAGAATCTAAATTTCACATCACTGACGACTTCAAGAAATATACCGAAATCTTTAAAACATCAGGACTTCGAAGTTGCTGTATAAGTTTATTGACACATTAAGAATCATTTTCAATAACTATATAGAGACTAATTACTTCTTTCAACAAAGTTAAGAATGATTATTCGTTATCTTATTAGAAAAATGAAAATCAAAGGTTATGAAGAGATTAATATGTTTCCTTATAAGCCCAGGATATTTTACGATATCTCCACGATGTTGCAACGATACTCTCAATGCCGCATAACATCGTAAAGATTTCGCATGAATAATGTAGAAAACCTTGTACTAATAGTGTTCATTCACTGTCTGGGAAAACGTAATAGTTCTTTTCACTTTTAAAAGTTTCAATAGGTAATTCCATTGAAGTTCAATCAAGTGTCATATAAGAACCTTCTACGTGGTACAAGATATGATTCCCTATTATCACAGGATGGTATACAAAACTGCGATATATCTTCACGATATTGTGTGGCATTCTGAATATCGAACAGAATCATGTAGATATCCTATAATATTTGTTATTAGGGAGACCATGAAAAGTCGGTATCATCTTTTTATAATTCAGGGTGTCTACTCTTATCTTGGTCAGTATCTAATTTTTAAACCGTTTGACATAATTAAATATTTCCAGTCGGAAAAAGATTTTAAATGACGTACAGAATTATATTTTATGCTTTTTGAGTACATAAATGCACTGTGAAAATAATTTAGAAATGTAGATTTTTCTAAAGTACTTCCATCCTACTATCATATTAGTAAAATATTCCTGACAAACTAACAGTTTAAACAATGAAGAATCAAATTCCTCAATTAAACTGACCGAGTTATGAAACTCTGAATATTACAATTTTAGACCATTTCAATAGCTGTCTCGAGGAAAATCCCGAATAAATGAGACTCATGTTCGAGGTGGCCGTCGTGTGGCTTAAAATAATGCAATTTAAAGCTTCATCACTCGGAACAGTTTCAGTCGCAGAAGAGTGGAAACTTTTTTACTTAAAATGTTAATGCATCAACAATGTTTTACTAAATATGATTGATAGGACCAGGGGCACTGTACGCAAATTCAGATTTCGTAGTTTATTCTGCATCACATTTTTTGACTCATATAACATAGAGTATGATTTTTTTACGCCATTTGGAACACTTTTCACTGTAGAAGTATATGTCGATGTATAAAGTAGATATTGGGTAGGTATTAAAATAAGCACCCTGTATAGACAAGTCCATCGCTTCATGCTACCGTCAATGAAAAGAGCGGCATGAGTATATCTAATTTTCAAAATGTTTTAAAACACTCTGAACCAGTGGCGTAGAGAGGGTAAAGTACTTTCGAGTCAGAGCTCATCAGCTTGCTCTTCTCCACGCCCTGTCTTTGCGTTACTGCGCTTAACTGTTCAGCCCCTTTCGCACACAATGGCGGCTCGTCAGTTCAGAGAAGACCAGTACTGCAAAAATAATTTTCAAGAGAATGCAGTTAAAATATGGCCCCAGGTGGGGGATCTTACTAAATAGAAGAGAAAGTAAAAAATATCTAATTTCATTTCTTTTATTGCTCCCCCTATTCCATTAAATCCTTATAGGAATGCTATCTATTGTAATGTTCTCATGACAAGACTTCTGGGAAATCTGATCTGCAGATCACCACCTATCTTGGGGATGATCTGCAGGAATATCTTGGCGATTGAGCAAATTTATCGGATTTGAACCGGCGAGTGATATGCTGTAGGAAGATGAAAACCTTGGCCGAGTTAGTGGATGGTCTATCCAGTTCAAAGGAGAGTTAAATGGTAGGGATGGAAATTTTCCTTTAACTTCTTCCTGGCTGAAAATAGAAAGAAATAATTCAAATTAGGCGAATTATCGCCTTATTATAACGAAGAAGTTCAGTACTGAACGCTTTTTTCAGCTACAGTTAATTAGAAGTTATGGGATAAAAAGTGATTTCCTTCTAGCCACCTCACCCGATTTAGACTACATTTTAACCTAGGCGTGTGACACATATTGAAAAGTCACACGCCTAGGTTAGGAAAGTCTATTGACCAAAAATACTGAAAATTGTTAAAATGAAAAATATTTGGAATTAATTTGAATACCATGGTTCACAATTCGTTGTGGAGAATTGTGGGAACTTACGTTTTACAATAAAGATTTTGTCAAGAGGACGTTAGGGGAGCGTCCACAAATTGACGAAGACGAAATTATTTGAGTTCATCTTCCAGCTAAAAAAAATCTGCAGAAAATCTGAGGTATTTGGAACAAATGTTTTCTTCTGATTTTCTGCAGAAAAAAAATGCTGAATATCTGAAGAAAACTATGTGTGTGTTCCAAATACCTTCAGATTTTCTTCAGAAAAAACTATGTTCCAAATACTTGCAGATTTTTCTGCAGTCAAGGTTTAATTATTAATTTAATTTGTGAATCAACTTACTTATACGATATAAAATGTGGCGATTTTCAAGCTCATTCTGTCTGGGATTCGAGCCCGCGGTCCTATAAGCTTGCACGCTAAAGGGAGGCGCGCTAACCACAAGGCCACGTCGGCATACGCGAGATAGGGATAAATTAATCTATTTGAGTTATAGCGTCACCATGGCTCTCCTGGCGCTATCTAGTGGTGTAGAAATCAAACAAGGTCAGAATACTTGTTTCAAGAGTCGTAGAGATGTGTAACAGATGAGATTAGTGATATTTTTGTTCAATAATTTAGATCCTCAGTTTCAATAAATTCGTTTTCACCTTCTATCTTTGTGGTAAGCCTTCTCTCCATGCGAAGGGCGAAAGCTCCACTTTTCCTTTCTTTTTCGAGGAAAATAGCTAGTCAGAAAGACAGTTGGAAAACTAATTGGAAATTAATTAAATTATGCTGTAAAAGTTTAAAATGGTAAAACCTCAAATATTTATTTTAAAGATTAATTTAGAATTCATTTTTTCAGTGGCATATTTAAAAAATTTAATCCTAAGACAATTTTCCATTGGGAAATTTTTGAAACTCCTGTCTGCTGTAGAATTAAACAATAATGATAATTACATTCTAATTTTGTTTCATATCCATTGGAAAATAAAGCTGCAATATTAGAGAATATGGTGCAAAATATGTATTTAGTGAAATGCAGATATTATGTAATTGCAGTTAAATCTTCAAAAAATCAACAGATATTGGTCGAGTTTAATGATTTTGTGAAAATATGCTAAATAACTGCAAATTGAATTAAAGACAAAATGCAAAGTCTTAAAAATCTACAGGATATTTATAGAAAAAAATAAAAATAAATTTTTTTGTAGATTAAATTGAAGAGAAAATGCAGATTTTTTTGTTGTCTTACAAAATCTACAGAATATTTAGAGAAACATATAAAAGGATTTTTTTTTGCAGATTTTCTGCAGATTAAATTGAAGAAAAAATAGAGATTTTTTTTCTGTCTTTAAAAAATCTATAGAATATTTAGAGAAAAATATAATAGGATTTTTTTGTAGATTTTCTGCAGATTAAATTGAGATTTTTCTGTCTCCAAAAAAACTGCAGAATATTTAGAGAAAAATATAATAAGAAAATTTTCTGCAGATTTTTGCAAATTAATTTGAAGAAAAATGCAGATTTTTTTGTCTTCAAAAAATCTGCAGAATATTTAGAGAAAAATATAAGAAGAAAATTTTCTGCAGATGTTCTGCAGATTAATTTGAAGAAAAAATGCAGAATTTTTCTGTCTTAAAAAATCTGCAGAAATCTTTCAGAAATATTCAAAAAAAGAAATTTTCTACAGATTTTCTGCAGATTTTTTTTTAGCTGGGCTCGTTTCACAGGAAGCTGATAATCTTTTGAAACTTTCATCAACCGTTTTCCTCCTTACACACGTTGCTTACATGTGTTTTCATAAAAATATCTTGAATATTCGGGAAGATAAAAAAGTTTCTTCAGAACGTCTCAAATTTTTTGCATGTTTTAATGCTTATAAAAATGCAGAGTTTTAAGGCCAATTTTTGCGAAATTTACAGAATAACCCACATATGTTAGAGAAATATTTTATTAAAACTTGAAATAAATACATTGAATATTTGAGGAAAAAGGAATATTTTAATACATACTTTTTAACAGCGTTTGTGCGAAACATATCGTAAGTTTTCTTTCCTAACGTCGAAACTAGATGTCTAAGGTAGCTTATATAAAAATTGCAGTAGAATACCATTAAGATTTGAAAAGATTTAAGTATTGGAAAAACCAGGATTTCTGTTGTTCTGTAAGAGAAAACAATTTCCACCAAATCATATATATTTTAAACTTGAATCTTGGAACAGCAATACTGAATTTTATGAAATTTTAATTTCCTGAGTACTCATGTACACTTATAAATTAAAAGCATAATTAAAATTGAAATTCTACGATTATTAGAGGAAGATTCATATTTTAAAATTATTGAATTGTGAAAAACACCTTATAATTTTTTTTGTCATTTCATGGTTGAGATGCCTAAAGCTTTCTAAATTGTCCAGATATAAAAATTTAAAAAATCCAACTTCATTACGGGGTCCTAGTAGGCGCTTAGTAAACTTGGCCTATAATACTCGAGTGGTCGTATTAAGTTTAGTTTTACTTAAGTTAGCTGCTTATAAAGGCAGAGGTTATTTCTAATTAATTCCGCTCAATTAAACAATTATCAGTTTACAAATGCATAATTATTAATAAAACATTTTATTCAAAATTTTCAACTTATTCGGTACATTTGAATAATGAAGCATAATATCGTTTTTTTTTTCATTTTCATTTATGTAAAGTATAGTCAATATATGTTTCATAACATTTACTATACTTCGTCGTTCCTAATCCTGATGTATCTTGAATAATATTCTCGATCTTTAAACATTCAATAGGGTTTTCTGAATTAACACATTATGTTGTGTCATACAGTCATAGAATTTAGGTTTCATCATCTTTTCTTCTATTAATCATTAGCTTATTGGCTTTGAGTTTCTTTACTTCTATTGGAGTGGCGCTGGAATCGCTTAAATTACGCAGTACTTAAATCGCCGCATACTTAGTGCAACTATACGTCCCGCTTATAACTGGCATACTCCTTTGTCCCCCCCATCATAGATTCGAGACGCCGAAATGTCCTGATTTCTAAAAAAGAGAAATCCATGTTAACAATGCGAAAAACAGCTTGGGAACGCACAAAATCCGAAGGTAGTGCCTAAGCAGCAAAATGATTGCTTGTATGTGTCTGCTTATTCCGAAGCTTCCTGTTTTCTACCCATTCCCAAATAGATGGCATAAAACAACTTTCATTGACTAGCCTAAGGGGATGGAACCTCAAATTCGTCACCCAAAACAATTCTATTTTTCCCTAGTAGCTTCAAATGATCAAAACTTAAATTCTGATTTTATTTACCAGCTCTGGCATTTCATTCCAAGCTATAAAATAAAGTAATTGCCACAAGAACAACTTTAAGTTGTATGATGGTTGTACAGAAAAATTTATATAGAAAATGTTTGAATAAAAATAGTGGTAGAGCATTAATTGAAACGTCTGTTCCCATCTAAATGCTTGTTTTTCTGACTTGAAAATATAAATTATAGTTATATAATTATAAATAAATCAAAGCTAAAAAGATACAACCTCAATTGAAAAACGTCAATTTATTTATATTTTTATGAGCAATCAGGCTGCCATCTATATGTTGTAAATTCATTTCATAAAAATTTCACTATGTATCATATTGTCAACAACAGGCATTAGAGAATTAGTCTTATTTTCAAGATTTTATGGGGCAAAATTGGGTATGTTAAAGGCAACACTGGGCATTTAAGTGTTAATTTCTCATTCCATCTAACTGTAACTTAGAGTAGCCGGTTCCGCAAATAAGGCGAAAATCAGTGATTCATCGCTCGTTATAATAATTTCAACAAAACCTGCTGGTTAATTCGTAGAAAATGTACTTGTTCTCAACATAGCATTGTTGAAGATACTTAAACTCTATGAAATCTAAAATTGTGATCTCATTTTATTGTTAACATAAAAATTTCTTTTATGTTTAGAATAAAATGAGCTAAAAATTATAAAATATTTTTTGTTTAGATTAAAATGAGCTAATAATTATAAGATATTTTATGTTTAAAATGAAAAATAACTTATTCTGAATATAAAATTCTTTCTTCAAATCTAAAATGATTTGAAGGAATTAAAGATAATTTTAACACATTCTATGTGAAAATAAATACATTTTTTCAGAATTCAACGACATTTGTTGTTAAAATTTTTATTCTAAGTTTTTGTGAGCTGATTCTGTGTAGAAATACTTTCTGTTTTGTTGAAAAATTTAATTTAATGTAACCTGTTTGTCCAGTGGCGTAGCTGGACAAACAGGTTAGCTTTTGCTGCTCTTCCTTTACAAGCTGCATAATGCACATAAACCTGAAAATAAAAATAAATAAATTCCGGGAAAAAATATTAATGTATCTCCTGGTTTACCGCTCACTATCTCTGCATTTAGGATACGAAATCGTTCGTCCATCATCAGTCTTTATTTTACAATTCGGCAATTTAGCGATTAAAGGCGGAAAATTCGAATTAATTACAATATTTACAACAGTTATTTCTCTCTATATATACAGCGGTTGAGCTAGTGTCGTTGCTCTTCTTATTTATAAAATAGTTTTCCTGCATAACAAATTTTGTTGCACCCTCTAGCTACGCCACTGTATGTATCAAATTTCAATGTCGTCAAATATTAACAAACTTCAAGTATTGACGTATGGACTATTTAGTTTGGCCGAAAAAGAAATTTTTGATTTCAAAATATGCTTTCATTTAACTTAGGGTGGATTAATTGTTCCATTTATGCAGAACTTGCCATTTTTCTGTTAGCTTCTTAATATTGTCACGGTCGTCGAATGGTTAGAGCGCTGCTCTACGATGCGAAAGGACTCGGGTTCGAATCCCTGGACTTTTATGTTTTCAATTATTATTTCGATTATTTAATTTATATGCAAAATAGCATTTATGTAAATTTCTTATATGTAAATTACCCCTTAGTTATGCTTATTAACTGTAACTGTATTATTAACTGTTTCGCCAACTTTATATAAGCATATGTAGTATTTAGTTCTAGGAGATAAAGTCTTGAGTTAAGATTAGCGAGCTGTGTCTTTATTCGATTGATTCTCCACGCTAACTTTATCTACGCGGCAATATATGTCGATGAAATACAGTTATTTTAAAGACCGCTGTTGAATAATTCTTAAGAATTACTGTGGCTAATTAATGTGGAAATCATGCTACGGCCCCATATTTAAAGAAACTGTATTCTGAAATTATATTCTTATGTTCACTAATTTTGGCATGCAGATTTTACGGATGTCGAGCCCCTAACCTCGTTTGTGTCAGGTGTTTTCTTGGTCGAATTTAGAAAGCCATCACTGATTGACAATCTTTCAAACTTCATATTTGGGAGAATTTGAACGCGATGACTTGCAACGTCAAATCAACACGAACACGGAATGTCTTACACAAACAAAACTTGGTATGTGGTCTCGTTACCAACTATCATTATGTCCTTTACTTCAGAAATTCCACCTTTTCCCAACATGTAATTTATTTGCATTATCTTGATTAAATGAGGAATATTTATAATATCATATTGAATATTGATGTTCAAGATTACGATTACTCGTGATCACCCTGAGTAAAACTCTGGATCTCCTACACAAGCTTGCATACTCTGTGCAGAAACTTCTTCAATGACGTCCACCACCTCGTCAACCGAGCAACTGTTTTTCCTTCTCTTTCCTTCACTTCCTCGGCCATGAAGCCGGAACAGTTACATGGAGGTTGGTGGCATGACACCAACATTGTAGATGTAAAATTTTTACCCAATCGTTGGATAGAAAGACACCCAAAATCCATATTCGGTTTCCTTCACTGTACTATGAAGCACAAAATTCGCCATATTCTGTTATTACGAAGTCGAGGGGAGAAACGCCCGCTGGTTGTCTATTCACGTGCGAAGCCAGTCTATTTTTCAATTTTCAGGTCATTCATTTAGGTGAATCGTTCACGGGACTGCGCCAACCGTTCACCCATCACATACGGCATTCCAATCCTCTAGGGCTACTGCGGCTCCTCCTTCCCCACCTTGATTTCCCCAGACTGATTCCCACCCGGTTATATGGCTTTCGCTTTTGTGGGATAGGCTCGCTTCCCTTCTCGAGGAACAAAGTTTGGTTTTAAGACAGAATTCACTAAATGGAAAACGAATGACGTTGAATTTCCAAACTTTTCGTCAACAACAATTCAATTTCATTGGATAATCGCATTGACGACGGGTTTAACTTCCACTGCTGAGTATGAATTTCTGTATTTAATGAAAAGACGTGTGTTCTTTTGGTACGAAAGTGGATGAAATGTTCTCTGATTACCTCACTGTTGCGTCAGTTAATAGAAAAGAATAAAATAACGTAAAAAACTTCTGTCGTTTTTAGAAAAATAAAATGGGACAGAAAAATTATTTGCAAATAAACTTTTGAAGTCTTAAGATTTGCTTCAAATATTTCTATTTTATATTTATTTCCCACGGCGATCCAATCACCCATAGGATATGAAGTGTTTTAACGGTCGGCAGGGAAGAGTGCAAAAAATACATTGCACAATCATTCAACAAAGACACTCAGTATAAAAATAACAAATACAATAAAAACATAACACAAAAATTGAATGAAATAACAAATATAAATACATAATGAAATATAATAAATATAATAAGATAACAAATGCAAATAAATAATGAAATATAATAAATATAATAAGATAACAAATGCAAATAAATAATGAAATATAATAAAGATTATAAAATAAGAAATACAGAGCAAAAATACAGTAAACAATATTAATAATATATATTAACTTGAAAAACAGACTTAGATTCATAAAATGAGAAATACATGAACAACAAAAACGGACTATTCGGGTGGAGGAACCACCACACAAGCAACAGCAAAAAAGAACACTCAAAGTGTAAAAAACTAATATACAAATGTTAATTTAAAAAGAAAGTCAATATATACTTCAAAAGATTTCTTTTCCGCAATGAACTGAGGAATTGCCCCTAAAAAGTCTTAATCACCATGAATAAAAAAACATCCTATATTTTAAATCTGCAATTAATGAATAGCAGATTTGATTTGAAATTTCAAAAGCTTGAAAATGTTTATTCAGAAGTAAAGAAATTTTCGCCAAATATTTAAAACAAATATGCTTATGCTCTTCGGCAGGAATGGCCAGATGAAAGTCTTTAGTGTGATTACAATGGAAAACAAAACGATCGGCATCGCCGTATCCACCACAAGTACAATTTGGACTATTTAAAATCTGATACCTAAAGAGATAGGATGGGAATGGGCGTGGTTAGTTGCAAAATAAATTAAAGATGCATCCTTCCTCGAGGGGAAAAACTTCACCTACCGCCAAACTCTCAAAATCTGCTTTGGACTTTAGCACCCATTTTTAACAAATTCTGTTCTGGGGGGATTTTTAAAGGAAAGGTAATAGGTAGAATCTACATTCCTAAGATTTCAATAATAGAAGAGAAAAATGCAATTAAATATTTGTATAAAAATTAAATCGGTTTGAATTTGATTGGAACAATGACAACTGTTTTTGTAAATTATGCATAAAAAATGTTTTTACAGAATTGCTAAAATTTCGGAACATGTTGGACGATAACTTCATTGATATCATTGATAACATAATTTTCTGAATTTAAAGGTGGGGCAAAAATTAGTTTTGCTGAATAATATTTTCGAACGTTATCGCTAATAAATGCAAGCATTTTTCAAAATAATTGCTATCTGTCTACCTGGCTTTCTGGTTGTGATCACCGTTTTTCAAAATCACATTAAGCTAGACGGATGAAATCTGATTTATAGTTATAGATTTCTCAAAAATGTTGGACCAAATCTGTCCAAGGGAAATCTCTGTCTAAATGTATGCCCGCCGAGGTGGCCTGATGGGAAGTCCTCTGCTTCGGGACCGGATGCTTTGAGGTTCGAAAAACCGATTCTACTGAAAAACCGTCGTGTATGTGGGTCTTGCGCAAGTTGATTCTGACTTCGAACATGAATGGAGTTGTTCGGAAGTTTGGTGATTCAGTGCCAGTTTTTTCATCGTTCTCGTCATATGACCACTATACAGACACAAAAAAAAACTCGTATTTCTTCAAAACAAGATATAACTATTATAACTTCTAAGCAAAACTATAAGAGTGACACAGAGCAACTCAAAAATGAAAATATCTGAATGAGTGAAATTTCACATGTATATGATTGAAATTTCGCATGTCTCAACAACAGATATGTCAAATCTCTAAATGAATGAAATTTTTGAAAATCTGATTATTAAGTTTTTCAATTACGTTACTCACCAGAAAGAGTACACTCCCACCTGACTTTCTTCCAGATCACATTTCGTACAATCGTATCATATGAAAAAACAATCTAACGCTGTGGATTCTGCAATGAAAAATTCAATTACACAGAAAGAAAGTTTCTGAGCTAGTATTTTCCAAAAATCTCTCGACTTTTTAATGCGTCAACAAATCCCCAAATAATAATTAAACACTAATAGATCTGTAGTTAAATCTGTATTTTACCTCGTCATTTGTATTATTATAGAATATATATATAACTACACAGAGGAAAATAAAACTCAAAAACATCTTATGAAAAGTGGCATATGCAAGATCACTCCCCGTGGTGAAGTAGGACGCAAGGTATAAACGAAAGGCCGACGCGAAAAAGCCGAACCCAGCACACGGCGCAGAAAACCACTTGAACCAGACCGGTAAACATAATCTTCAAACCAAAACACTTCGTTTCAGCGTGGTGATATGGTTTTTCTAAACGCATAACATCCACCATGAAGAAAGGTCTATCTCGATCCCTCCTGCTAATGTAAATCTAACTTAACCAGTGAAACCTTTTCTTGAAAAGTCTCGTATGAAAGATCTGCGACAAACTCAAAGATATCAAAACAAATCAAAATGAAAAGTGTAAGATTGGGATAGTAAAGTGAAGAGGGGAAATGAAAATAAAAGGGTTACATCAATAGCATTTCTTCAATATTAAATAATTTTCCAACATGATAAAAAAATATCGACTTCAATTTTCGTATCCAGAACTCATCATTTCGCATCTCAAAATTGTGTTGATTAATCCGTTCTAGAAAATAGGCATTTATTTCATTTAATAATGCAGCTGGTTTTAGGACGCGAGAATATTTCTTACAGGAAAAAAATAAAAGAAGGAAATTTATTTGTGTATGAGATGCTTTCATTTTAAAGTAAATAATAATATTGATGTAGTACCGTTTAAAACCTTAAACCATTTGATGGAATAATTAAGCTTATTCTATAATTTTCTTTCTTATTTCTTTCGTGTCCAAATAACAATATGAAAGAATATCTCATGTTGTCAATTCACAAATTTTTTTGCACAGTCATACATAATTTTAAATACCTCACCACATCTCGTCTTATTTCTATTTATATCGGCATTTTTCAAGCTTATATTTCTTTAAAAACTAGCGCCCAAATTATATTCACATCTATCATGAAAACGAAAGTAATCAATCCACCAAACAATTTTTCCTTTTTGTTTTGTGAGCAAGACGCACAAATTGATTAAATGCACACGAAGTGATTGAAAACGGCATTTGTTTATCGGCGTATTTTATCGGAGACTTACTTCGCACTACTTAATTCTTCAGTGATTTGCCACATGTGCAGTGGGGTGGATCGATCTTCTATGGAGACAAAAATTATTATTAATCAGAACCTACCTATGCGGAGGAGATGTTCTATGGTAAGGAGAATAATAATAAAAAAAATTAAATCAAAATTTAATACTGCCGCTAGGGGGTTGAAATTTCGAAAAAAATGGAAAAATACTGAATTTTGATTATACGATTTAAAAAAAAATTATTATTAATCAAAACATACTTATGCGGAAAAGATGTTCTATGGTATGGAGAGTAAGAGAAAAATAATAAAAAAATTTTAATTCTAAATGTAATACTACCGAATGGGGGTTGAATTTTTTTAAAAAAATGGAAAAATACGTAATTTCGATTATTGATTATACGATTTTCGATTCGAAATAATAGTGTTTTTCTGCAATATAAATAACCAAAAGTGATGATTAATGAGTAGTGAGTAGTATAATGTACATTGCAACATTTTATGACTCAGATCCCCTCCCCACACCGTCAAATCAGTCCGGTTAAACAACTAGAGCAGTAGGCAATCCAGAAATCAGAATTCTTCGAAGGGCCAATTCCCTTATGTGATTTTTGTCATCAGCTAGCATTGATATCAGGACATTTTCTGGATGGCCATAAAACCAGTTTCTTTTAATAACAGGGTCTATGACATCCTTCAAATCATTTGAGAAATAACGCGACAGAACGATTGATTGATGCAAATGCTGAGCCTCATAGATTAATTATGGTTTCATTTTCACCTTGAACCACACAGACGCATTGACTTTTGCGATGAATGTCGTTAATGTCAATAAAGCCTCGGATGAATTTTCGTGAGCTACATTGAACCTGAGAATTCTGTTCGCGATTCTATGCCACCTTGAGTGGCAAACTTTTCCAGGATTTATCTTCGACAGACTTTCTCTGCATTGTCAGCAGTTTATGACTTCACAAATTTCCATTAAGTACAGTTGATCAGAACTTAAGTCTTTCTCGTTAGTGATCTCACATAGCGTGTTTCTATTGGCGTGGATGAAACTACAGATATCTTCTCGCATCCGGCCAACGATTTTCTTATTTTGCCAGTTAGGCTTCTGGTCCTATTTGTGGTTCTATCCACGTGCGCGAAAAAATGACGCAGTGTAAGCTCGTTGGCTTGTAACTGGCACGCAAACAATTGTAGTAGACGATTTAGGATCAGTTCCATGTTACGTATAATACCTCCTTTGACAACTGTGCTGACAGATGTTCCGTCCCAACCAACTTTGTTACATCTATGTCATTGTTAACGCATGACAAAAAAAACTATATATGTTATTTCCAATAATTTGAGCTCTCCCGAAATTTACAGACACCTGGCCGATGTACTCAGAGCTATGTCCTTTTACCAAGCTTATGTGTTCTACTATCATGACTTTTCTTCCGTTGTCTTCCATTGATAAAGTCCTGTCTTTTCGCCCATCGATATATAAACCAAACTGGCCATGGTCATAATCTTTTATGACCTGAGACAATAGAGTGTTTCTTGCCTTTGTTCTCCCACGCCGAATTTTATTCTGTCAACAACGTTCAAAACATTGCTTTCTGAGATACTGCCCACATCTTGAAGCGAGGCTGACATGATGGCAGCACCTTCTCGATCTGAAATACCAAATCGGTTCAATGTTCTAACTGCAGCTAAAACTTTTGTCACTACAGGTGTGACTGTGGGAAAGATTCCATGAAGTACTACTTCCGACTTATGAGTGGAGTGGGTGGGAGATAAAGGAGGAGACAAGAAAAAAAGATGGATTGTCTACTGCTCTAGTTGTTTAACCGGACTGATTTGACGGTGTGGGGAGGGGTAGATGAGTCATAAAATGTTGCAATGTACATTATACTACTCACTACTCATTAACCATCAATTTTGGTTATTTATATTGTAAAAAACGATGATTTCGAATCTGAAATCGTATAATCAATAATCAAAATTAAATATTTTTACAATTTTTTTTGAAAATTCAACCCCCTTGCAACAGTAATAAATTCTGAATTTATTTTTTTTATTATTTTTATCTTATTCTCCATACCATAGAGCATCTTTTCCGCATAAGTAGGTTTTGATTAATGATAATTTTTTGAATAGTATAATCAAGATTCAGCATTTTTCCATTTTTTTCGAAAATTCAGCCCCCTTGCGGAAGTATTAAACCTTGAATTTAATTTTTTTTATTATTTTCTCTTAATCTCCATGCCATAGAACATCTTTTCAGCATAGGTAGGTTTTGAAATTCTGAAAAAAAATTTCGATCCACCCTATCGTATATAGGCTGTAAAATTCCTGGTTACGGTTCTAACGGGGCGCCAAATTA
This sequence comes from Araneus ventricosus, assembly GCA_013235015.1. Lineage (NCBI taxonomy): Eukaryota > Metazoa > Arthropoda > Arachnida > Araneae > Araneidae > Araneus > Araneus ventricosus. The sequence continues at coordinate 43,638 of BGPR01002131.1, forward strand.
TTCTTGCCCAGGTCGATCAACTTTTTTAAGACCCTCTGGTCGAAATCAGCGTCCCTGAGAGGGTTAAAAGAAGATAACTTCTTTCCTGTTGTCGAACTTTCTAAAAAATTTTAAAAGAGATATACAATGATTAGTGTTAATATAATTTCTTTAAATAAACGCAGATTACTGAAAGGATTTTTACCAAAATGAAGCGAGAATTAAGTCTTGAAGATTTGCTTTCAATCCGACTCTAAACATATTTTATAATTATTTAAAATGCATTTTTCAGTTTTTATTTTCAAAAAGAAAGAAAAAATAGGGACATAAATTGCATTCCAAGCGTCTGACGAAGGGTGAAAATAGGTGTTCAATGGAAAGTTCACTGAAAGTTATAATTAACCTTTTCCAATGAAACCCCCTCTCTCCGCTTCAGTCGAACTGAAACAAAGTGTGAAAAAGGCCCTAACAAGAATAATTGGTCTCCCTGCGCACTTATCACAAAAGCCATCTCTCTCTCTACCCAACCACCCCTATAAAGAAGGCAATCGCCTCAAACCGGCCATCTTAGGTGTTAAGGCGAAACCTGTTGACTGCCCGGAACCGCCTAGCTAGGTATGAGAGGGTTTTAATGAATAGAGAGTGTGGTGTATACTCAATTTTGAGAAATACTGTATATGCCAGAAATATCTAAACTCAATGCAAAATGATTAAAAATATATTATTTATTAAGCAAAAAGAGTGATGATTCTTGAGGCTTCTCTGACTTCGAATGTTGACTAGATGACTCCTTTTCTGGTATCTCTTAACTAAAGTAAAGCGGTTCATCTGATTTGATAGTAGATATGAATTGTATTTTATCGCCGTGTGAATCGTATTTGATTTACGTGTCAATTAACGTGTTAAGAACTCAGAATTAAATAACTACTGACATGTCGTTCAAACCGGAACGAATCCGCAGATCCTGGTCCGCAAAAAGAAAGAAAGGATCCGGATGAAAAGGTGCACTCGCTTCTGGACCAACGGAATGGGATCATTTGGAAACTGACCGAACGAGGCGGGTACGAAAACATTGAGAAGAGAACGACAGGTCTTCTCCTTTGGATGGGAGGATAAGAAATGTTTTTGAAAGAAGTAAAATATCGCGCCTAGTCTATTCGATCGCAATCTTTCCATATTTTTTTCTTTGGTAAAAGGGACGTTAACCCGAACAGTGGCATGATATGAATGATAGTGGATACAAATTTATTTCGGAAGTCGATTACAAAGGAAACAATGGAACAACTGATTTTCATCAATATGATTCAATTTTATTAGTTTTTTAATTCCACATAGGATATTTAATTTTTCTTGGCAAATAAAGCTCAGAGCTTTTGACATTCCTTGAGAAAATTGTTATAATAGAAAGAAAGACTGAAAAAAATCTCCTTGCTAGATTTGGTCGCTCGTGTCCCCATATTTTACAGCCACGTATTTTAATTTTTTAAGCAGTTTAATAAATCTCCCTCAGTCAAAAGCTAATTTACTCTCTGAACCCGGGTAGTGTGAGAATTCCAGTACCTAAAAAACTGAACTTCCTTTCTTTACAGAAATTGCAATATAGAAGCATAGAAAGGAACCACTTTTCTCCCGTAAAATTCAATCAGGCGCCCGAAACCTCCTGAGTCCTGTCTCTGTCGAATTGAGTGATTTGAGGCGGGATAAGGCTCATAGGGTTGAAACTGCTATATATTCTGTAATTTTTCCAATAAAGAACCAGAAACAATACAGTTCACTTCACCCTCATAAAAATCTTTACAGCTCTGTTTACTTTTTGTAATTTTGAATTTATTTTCGCATTTCTATCCTAGACTTGGACTTTGAAATTTTCACTTACTACGAAACAAGATTTTATGTTCTTAATTACAAGATCTGGATTATTCAAAAGTTCAATCAGCAATCCAGAACATCACTACACCTTTTACATTGTTGACAGAAAAGAAATTTCTGACTACATATCTTTTGATTGCTCATTGCATTCTTGTTTTAACGAACTGAATTAAACAAGAATAACTATAACTTCAAAGCTCAACCTTGTCGCTCACGCACTCAGTATTATGAAATATCCAGATTTCCTCCTTTTGGTCCGAACAAAGAAGAATATCACATTTAAGAAAAATTAAGCAGAGCAGTAAAAGAATTTTTTTTTCAAAATAAAGATTCTTTAATTTATAATTAAAAAGTTTATTTTCACTTCATTGATGAAAGAAAGTTATATCACCCTATTAAATCTTGTTACAGTTTTGCATAGATGAATCAAGTACAATAATCTTTAAGTCAAAATAACTTTCGACATAAGGAACCAGAAAAATTAAGAAATCTGATGCATTTGAAACAAAACAAATAAAACGTGTATATTTTAAAACGTATTTAAAATTTGCTAACCTACCATCTATGACATACTTCTCTTCATTATATAATTTTTTTGTTCTAAACTCACGATTACAACCTCAAAAATCATTTCATTAGTGAAATCTTGACAAAATGAAATTTATAGATTTGATGAAATAAAATTAATATTTAACTCTTTGCGGACGACAGTGCTAGCTGCTTGGCACATTCACCCCCAAATGTCACAAATATGGGTCTGCTCTTATGGCTTTTAGCTACCGATATTGTCGCTTATGCGTGACACCAACTTTAATGCAATTAGGCGTATTTAGAAAAGTGTGCCGGCCCTGATTAAGAACGCGCTTTGAGAGACGTTGGCCAAATCGAAAGGCACGTCTTTTCGTGCTGCCGTCCTCAAAGGGATAAATGTAGGAGAAGGTTTGAGTTTATTTTTTTCAAACAATTGAGAATTTTTGGCATACAAGTTTAAGGTAAGCCAACAAATGAGAAAGCAATTTAGAAATTAAAAAGAAAATTTTGTTATGGTTTCAAATTAAAAAAAATTAAAAGTAACATGGGCAAAGAATTATTGAGGATGGCGTTATTTGCTTGAACTATCTCTGCAGTTGAAACTAAATTTCTAGCTGTAGATAAAATGTTATTTACAGGCATTTTATTTTCTGATCCATAGAAAATTTCTTCTATCTGAGTAATTTAAAGATAGTCGAAACGATTATTTATTTTTTTACGTAGAACATTTATAACTTTTTTTTAAGTTAGAAGGCAAACTTTTTGAAATAAAGAGTAAATTACATTAAAATACTGAATATTGAAGAAAAATGTAAAAAGATTATTCGAAAACTGAATTCTTGAGATCATTGCTCATGCAGTGGTAAAGTACTGTTCAAATTCGAACTTGCGTCATACACGTCCGTAAGCCGGTGTCTTCTCAACCATACTTCGTAAACACATACTACGGACGTATGGAAATATTTAAAAGATCTCTATATTTTGGTTAATAATTAAAAGTTAATACACTTGGCAGAAATTCAATTAAAAATTACTATTTGTCAATGACGTTATTAACATATTCATATTTTTTTCATTGGATTTTCAATAAATACAAAGATTTGAATAATAAATATTTCTTGATGATGATTGAACATGTTTTGCGTATGAATCTATTTTCGATAAATACAAAGATTTGAATAATATTTCTTGATGATGATTGTTTTACGTATGAATCTCATCAGGATTGGGAATGTGATTAAAAAGAAATTTGAGGTGGGATTACATCACTGAACGCTTCATTAAACATATTGTCTCTAGCTATTAAATGACATTCATAAGAAGCCAGCGCCTCAAACCAGATAATAGAGACCAAAAGCATTTCATGGTTCTTTGAAAATTCTCGCAAAGTAACATTAAATTTCATAATCTCAATCACAAAAAAGAACAGAATTTTAATTTGTAACAAAGGTTTTTGTAATTAAACTTAATTTATAAAAATAAGTATCAAAATTATTAAAAATTATGATGTTATTAATAATGATTCATAGTTTTACTTTAATAAAAATATTAATAATAAAATCATCATTCTGGAAATAATTATGTGCAATAAGTTCATTTGTGTTTCGGATACAGAACGGGTCGGCGGTCCCCGACCCGTGAAGTGAGCATATCCGACACATCACTATCAATCACTCTGTTACTTAGACTCAATTTGTTATTACCAGCCCAAATATATAAATTTAGACTTTAATTTAAAAAAAACAGGCAGTTAAATCAAAAATTTTGATGGCTGATTCCTGAAAAAAATTATATAGAAAAGTTGTAAATAGAAATAGTGGTAAATTTTACTTTACTTTTATAGTTAAAACTAATTAATAAAAATTAATATCAAAATAAAAATCTTTTTAAAATTATGATGTTATTAATAATGATTCATAGTTTTACTAAGATAAAAGTTTTAATAATAAAGTCGTTATTCTTGAAGTAATTATATGCAAAAATTTTATTTGAATTTCGGATAAAGAACTGGTTGGCGGCGTCGGACCGGTGAAGTGAACGGATCCGACACGTCACTATCAATCACTCTGTCAACCCCCAGCACCAGCTATATATCTCAGATTGTATTTGTAAATACCAGCCCGAATCTATAAATTCAGACCTTAAATAAAATACAACGGAGACTTCTCTAAGGTAATGATAAGATATTTCTAAAAAAATTTTATATAGAAAATTTGTAATTAGAATTAGTGGTAAATTTTACCTTACTTATCATACCTTGAAATGCTATTTCATAAGGGCCTTTCTTAAATTCTCAATTTCGTATTTGATTAACATGCCTATTGGCTTGTTAAAGTTAATTAATATACTGCTCTACTGCTGAGTAGAGATGCTGCGCACTTTGGCGCTGTTTAGTATAAAATCTTATGTCAGTTCAGTTGCTGACTGTACTTGAACTCAAAATATTGGGGAATTTTGTTAAGAAAGAGAGGAGGAAGAGCGAAGGAATCGAATTTTTGCAGGTCATATAAAAAGGAAAGGCAGTTGTGAATGTTGTTTCTGTATTTAATGAAATACTATCTCAGAAATTAGGTAACAATCATTTTAATGTTAAATCTAAGAGCCGGAGAAGAGCTTTCAATAGTAATATTTAGAGCGATATAGTGTATTGGAGTATATATAGCGATATAGAGTATCAATTTATAAAGTTTTACATTTTTGTCTTAGTTTTAAGACTGTAATCAGGTCCTCCGAGAGCCGAGCTGGAAATATAGTTAAAAAATGAAAAGTCGTTTTCCAGCCTTGCTAGTCTTATAATTGGGAAGAGAGTTTTACAGATGCACGTATGGAATGCCGTCGACGGCACGGTCCGGAATCCCTGACCTTGACGACAATTTTGGCGACAAATCGAAAACTCCCGAAAAAGTGATAATTTTCTCGATATCTCTATTAGGAAAGAAAATGTGTACAATAAACTATAATTCCATGTGACATCACGACCAGTCTAGCACGGGCATACAAAGGAGGCAACCGAAAGAAGGGGATAACTTTGGAGTTTCGTCTGCAGTTCGAGCTGGAAACTCGGTGATCTGAGCACTATTGAAAGCGCTGTTACTGTCATTATTAGTGATCTGCTGACTGTTTGTGTTTCTAAAACCGAAAGTTTTGTTACTAATATGTTAGATAAGAGGTTTTTGAAGTAAATACCTTGAATATTAGTGAAAATATGAGCAATTGTTTTAAATAATTTTTTTGCGCATGAGCCAAACGTAGCGGAATTCCTTTTCATAATTTCAAAGACAGATATATAGGGCAACTCACATAAAAAATTCTGTTAAATACTATTAAGATTCAGAAAGATATCGGAATTTGGCCAGCGATGTAGTATTTTAAATGCCATCTGCAGATCCCTGACGGCGTTTGCGCACCCGTCTCCCTATGTGATTTTGGATGTTTATCTTATGCCTGAGATACCTTTAAAGTGTAGCCACATTTTCATAATCGTCCTGTTTTCATAAGTATGCCTATATAGTATTGCTCAACCTCAAACTTAACTTTATCTTATATGTTAATTTTAGGCTTAATACCTAGAACGTATTAAAGTTCTAGTTATGAAACTTTGTATTTGAGCGAGAAATATAAATTTTCCTTAGTATGTAGCAGGTTACCTTAAAATGATTTTTCTGTTTAACCCAGCATGAAAAATTATTGTTCAATTTCATTAGAAAGATCTATTTTTTTTAACAAAGTTTTACTAACATATGTAAGAAGTTGCACTTGCCATGATTTTTGCAAATAATTTGATATGTTAATTTTAGAGTTTGCACTGAAAACAATTATATACCGAATATATGATTGTATTTTATTTTGATAACCTTGACTATTTAATTTGCTGCTATCCGGAAGAACTTAAACCAATAAAAATATCAATAATTGTACTAATAACTATTATTAATTATTTAGATTTATTAATTGAAACTTTGGCTCCAGGTGTCTTGGTTCATGTTCATGAGAAATTAAATGACTTTAACTTTAGGGCTATTTCTCTTTACCATTATCTAACCAATCTCAATCTCAAAGTCATAAAAAATACCACCCACTCTCAAATCATAGGAATCAAAAATATTTGCAACATCCATTCTACTAGTGTCAAAGCATTGACAATTTATGTATTAATTTAAATTTAAACGGCTACCCTGGATATTTCTCTAAAATTAAGAATTGAAGACTTTACTAATTTCTTAGGTTTTATTAACCCTTCGGCCGCCTGGAACGTGGAAAGATGATCTCCGAAGACTTTACAACAACCAGCTCCGTAGCAGAAAGTTAGACATTCTCCGACGTAGGAAGTTGCTCACTGTTAATTATCCGTAAACCGGCTCTAACGTAGAAATCGCTACTGCTTTCCTCCTCCCTCATAATAAGCGAAGTGGGTCAACTGCTTCTCAAGGTCGGTTTGTGATTTTCACTGGCAATTAGAATTTGGGTGAATTGAATTCCTGATAACGTGAGATATATAAGGATCGCTTGGTGATGGTGAACAAAAACTTTATCATTGATTTAAATAGTTGGATGTTTCACTGTAAATTAAATATCAAGCAGAAAACTAATACACTTGTTAAAACTGGCGTAAATTTTTGGTGAAACCGGGGAATTCTCTCAATTTTACAGCGATCCTTAACAATTATTTTTTACTGGTTACCATGACAGTGTTTGAAATTTCTAAAGTTGCTTTATGAAATATGAAAAAAATTAATATATTTTTTTAAAAATTGCTTTTACTAAAATGCAATAAAAAGTAATTTTTTTCTATTTATAAGTTTTGAAGATAAATAGCATTGGCATCTACGCTATGTGTATATATTTTTATAACGCTTTTATTATTTAGTCTAAAGTAAATTTGGAAACATATGGATAGAACTATTTATTTATTTTACTTTCAGATTGGATTTTTGTAAAAGCCTTTTTAACCGTTATTATTATTATTTTTTTAATTTGATATATATATATATATTCAAGCTGTTATGCCCGGCGTTTCTCGGGATTAAAATACCGTTATGTCTAATATTTTTAATGTAAATATTATTTTTGTATAGAAAATTATAATACACAAAATTCTTTAATATTCTGTGTTTTTTACTAGTTTATTTTCAAATTTTTTCATAAAAATTGAAGTATAGGAACGGTTTTACCAAATGTTTTGGGTCAACTATTAAAAATATGATTCTTCTTTAATAAAAATTGTTAAAATAAATCAAGTCAATAGTTATTTCTAATATGAACTATGAATCTTCTGCTTTTAAAATATTCTTTAGTATTCTTCCAGAATTCTGTTAATATTATGTAGCAACATCTGTTCGTGTGCATTGTTGTTATTGAGCATTAAAATATTGTGAATTTTAAAAACAAAATTTAATTTTTAAAAATGAGAGCAACCAATAGAGCAAATAAGAAATTTGTGTCAATGAACAGCTTATATTTTGATCTTTCATGTAGTATCAAGATAGAGTTTTTGAGATAATATTTTATATAGATATCACAGAAAAACGCAAAATCGTGTTTAATTTTAATTGAATAAAATTTGAATTGACTTTTTTTAAGATAGTTTGATTTAATAGAGTTTGTGAGATAATATTTTAGATAGATATCACAGAAAAACGGAAAATCATATTTAATTTAATAAAGTTTTAATTAAATTTTTCGGTTTTTAGAATTAGGCTTCGATTTCTGATATAACATATTTTAAAAAATAAACAGAAGTAAAGGTACATTAATTCAAAGTCTCTCCGTTGCCTAGCAACGAAGTATATATATATGGTTTATTTCAAATTCTTCCTGATGTAATCAATTACAAATTTGTTAACTTTTTAAAAATCACTAAAGGTTGAAGAAAAAATAACAAGGATATAAAATTAATATCATTGAAAAGGAAAAATATTGAAATTAAGGTTGATATAAAATTGTTTTTCTTTGTTAAATTTGCATCAAAGTTAATTAGGGAAAACTGTATCGGATTTCTGAAAACTTTATATCCAATTAACTGACTGTTTAATTAGCGTTTGTAATTTGAATAGCTCATAGGTATCTTTCTCTTGTTTAAAAAAATAAGTATGCAAAGTTTGGTTGAAGTTTGTGCAGTATTTAGGAGATGTGGAACATACCCACATTCATACATAATCACACACACTTACAATGATTTTTATTTATATTAAGATATATATAGGGGAAAGTGGAGTAAGACCAGGTAGTGGGATGAAACAGGGTGATTTTTATTATAAATCTATTATTTTTTATATCTAGCAGACAGATACTGAATTACACTTTATTACTCAATAAAAAGGAATAGCAAAATAGCGTGTTGTAGCTGTTGAATTCATTGATTCAGCAAAGGTTTTGTTACTTTAAGACGTCAAATCTTTAAAGTTCGCTTGATTTTAAACTATCCTTACTAAATAATCATTAAAGTTACAAAACCTCTATTTAGTTCAGCTTATTATACGTCTACTAAGGATTTACGCCCTATCAAAAAATAAGGATTTACTCCAATAATTGATTGGTTCTATTTAGTTTTTTTATAACCTCCGCACTAGGAGTAAATCCGGGTACTTCAGGTGGTGTTAGACCCAGACAGTCAGTATCGATGATTCTTCCGATGAAGACCATAAAAATACATCATACGTTAATTGTTTCTATTTTAATGGTGTATTTTGTTATTTAAATGAAGAAGAAGGGTTAATCCAACCAAAAACTATTTTAGTTGTGTCCACGAAATCTGCAGTAGCGCGGAGGAAGAAGGCAATTGATTTACATGTGAATTTTGTAACTAGTATTCTTAAATTGTCATATAAAATAAAAAAAAGATTGCAACTTTTCAGCTGAAAATCGAGTTTTCCTACTTTTCCATAACGTTAACATGTGTACCCGGTTTTACCCCACTAGTAGAGTAAAACCTGGTAGTTTAATTTTTTGATAAAAAGAGTAAAGAATATGTGACTTTTCTGGAAAGATATATTGTACCCCAATAAACAATCAATATTTCAATAAAATTTGACGAGTTCTATGTCGACCATTTCAGCTGCAACAAGCCCTCGAACCTTATCTACCCGGTTTTACCCCACTTTTCCCTATTCGTTTTAGTGCATTTTGATAAGAGCAATTTACTTCTGAAAGATTTTTACAATGTTTAATTTAATGTATTTTTTTCATGTCACTGAATTTTTATAGAAATGTTATTTAATGCTTTTCACATATTTTAATTTGATCCTTTGTTGTCTTAATTTTTGATCAGAGAGAAAATACCTTTTCTTTTTTTACCAAATCCACCTGCAAACGCGAGAAAATTTGACAATAATCTAATCTTGCGACGGAGTACAAAAAATACATGCATACGATAAAAAATTTCTTAGTAATGATAACGACAGATAAAAAGTTAAGCATTTCAATTTAAGAAAATGTATTTAACATAATAGAAGACTTTTTAACCGTTTTATACAAGCATTTATTTCTATACAACAAAATAAGATTATAAATGAAAATGTTTGTTCATTGTTGCTTTACAAACATGCTTTGAAAATGGAATGAATAAATTGAAATCTGCGTTAACATTTTTTGGCATTCTTCAACGCTTTATAGCCTGAAGCAATTTCTGTTTCCGCATCTTAATTGTGCGAGTTCGAAACTCATGAATTAGAATTGAAGCAAACATGCAAACTTTAAAAATTAAAATACAAAAATTGTATTATAGATAGAAGTTACTAACTATCAGATAATCTAGTTTCTATTAACACAGGAAAGGCAGCTGTTTTAAAAATTGAAACATTTAAATATGATAAAATTCCTTCTAGAAGAACACGCAACATCAATTAAAATATATACAACTATGCCTAGAAGTGTCTATTTTTTCTATAAATATTTTACGAAAATATTAAATGTTTATTAAAAGCATTTCTTCTGAAATGGTCTGGAAACATTCTTTAAAAATTGAAAATTGAAGTAAAATATTGAGTAATAAATTGAACTTTTGAACGCATTAATTTTCTTTCATTATAGAAGGTTTGAATATTGAAAGATTAGAATGAAAAATCTTATAAACACTTACAAATACTAAATTCGAACTTGTTATTTGTACTCAGAATATGGCAAGACTATAAGATGTAAATAGTAAAATGTCATAAATCCAATATTTAAGAGATAATGCGACAGTGCGTAAGTTTTAGAACAATTCATCCACGAAAATTACCACCAAGACAATAAAAAAACTTAAGAATCTGATTGGTTATGATATATCTGAAAAAATTAAGCAGCACATAAAACCACCATGTGAATTACTCATTCAAACAATGCTTCCCTTCGCACCATTTTGCAATTTTCATTTTTGAAGCATGTTTGTTTATTCTCTGCGTGTTTTTTCAGAATTAAAAAACTGTTTGTATCTTCTCGAGTAAACGAGCTGATTTTGAAAAAAGACAGTTTAATATTGCGCACTGCTAAAAAAATAATTTATTGAGCGTTGCAAATCAATTGAAACTTTTTTGTTATTTGGGGATACCAAATATTATGTTCTATCAAAACGCTTCAGACTGAGGGCTTCGCAGCGAAAATCAAGTTCTTACAAGTTCTTAGTTACAAAACCACAATGAAAGCATTCTCAGCTGACAGATTTATTACATTGAATGGAAAGTAATTAATGCGAGACTACCCGATCACGTGAGTCCAATTCACCCGGCTCCTAGCCCAAATTCCTAGTATTATCCGACCTTCAAGGTTGACGGTAGACAGGGGGTTTAACGTTATCGGGAACAATAAGGTGTAAGGAGGGAGGAATTCAATGCGATTGTTTTAGAAACACTCTCTAAGTTATTCTTTGAGAGATTTGAGTTCAACATTTATCTAGAGAAGTGCCGTTTCAAGTGAGGTTTCTTGTTGGACTAGAGACGTTCGAGGGATTAAAGACAAATTCGAGTGTTTCTTTTAAGTTAGGAATAAATACCATATTTGTTTCTAATTCGGAATTCTTATTTTTCTTCAATTTTTTAATAAAAAGTTTTCAGGAAATTAAAAATAAATGTTCGAATTATCCGAAATTTCAGATTCCTAAGGTTCGATTTCCCGGGATTCTACTGTATCGAGGTCCGTTCGCAGTGAAAGAAATTGCATCGAACACGCCGCGAGCTATTCCCGAACTGTTCTGCTTGCAAGTGTATGCGCTCATTTAGAACAACCAAGCATTGATAAACGCATGCACTTAAACACAACAGCTGAATTAAATGTTGTTAAGTTCTTCTAAAGGACGTTTCTATCCAGTTTTTCTGAATGAATCGAAAATAATTCTTCAGATTAACTGTGTTGACCGGTTTGACTATTGTTATGTTTCCAAAACTTTTAAGACTAAGCCGTAGACGACGAACAGTCCAAGTCGATTCCGTGACTCGATAACATAGAGCAGCGGTTCCCAACGTTTGTTCCCTTTCTTGCACCCTTGATTAGTCTTTTATTTTTCAGTACTCCCTGCTTTCAACCCCCCTTCCTAATTATTTTAAGTTTTCTACAATGTTAAGCTTTAAAGTTAAACACTCGAATTAACTTAACCACTTAACAGTTTCTTTTTCTGCCATATTATTTCCAAAATTAAGCACATTTTTTGTAAGAAATTTTGTATTTAAATTGATTTCATAAATTCAAAACAGTTACAAATATTGATTTTATTGATTTTTGATACTTTATAATTGCAAAGGAAAAAAGTACCTTTCAACTGATTTACTTAGCCTAACCTAGCCTAGCCTGGTTTACACTTGTTTTGCTATCCAGCATTAATTTGACTGCTTGAGCCATTTATTGGAAACATTGCAAAGTAAAGAAAGTGAAAAAGCCGGGAAAATCAATAGATTGCTTTAGAAAAATGCCCTGGCCAAGTGGCGTTTGGGCAAATCAGGGAAGAACCCTTTTGCAGTGCCCGTGCGGTGTTCGGGCATTTCTGTGATTTTTTTTGTTTTTACATTTTATTCTATTTTTACAACAGTATTAATTCCGTGTCCTAACATATGATAAGAGAAATAAAAAGTTTCGTATTAATTCACGATGTAATCTTAAGCCGGCCATTCACTTGAAATATAGCCATGTCATTTGTCCTAAGCCCGGTTTTGTTCACCCATTTTAATCGAAAAAAACGGGCACGCCATTCACTTGTATTAAAAAGGAGAGGATGTGGGGAAATAGGAAATCCCCTTCACTATGCAACGAGATGTCCACTTACTTTATCTTATCACCACAAGGAACCAAGCCCACAATTCATAGTCCATTGGTGGAAGAGCGCCCTATCCACGAAACTCTCAAGACGAAATATAGATAATTTAATCACATTCCTGGCGACTAACGAAGACCTAATTAAAAGTCAAAATACAACACCGTCACATACTCCTGCCTAGAAATAGATACTTCCAAAGATCCACCTCCTAGAACCAGAAGTCCGTAGAATTCCCAGTTGAGCAGCAGAGCACACTAGCTTAAAAAAATCAACCGGCCACCACCAATTCTTCCGTAATTCATTCGAAAAATTCACCCTTCACATCATTGCCAACCCTTGAGTAACAATTCCAGCGATCCCTCAGTATAAATATCAAGAGAGAACAAAAAAACAGTCCCACGATTTTTAGGATGGTTGCGACAATTTGCATCATATAACCGGTTGTGTTACATTATTCAATTCTTGTTTTTCGTCGCATCGAACAACACTAACAGCCCCGAATCATGAAGCTGCAACTGCATGAAAAAATGTAACTAAATGAAACATTCAACCCTTTCACTGCACTCAAATTTGATAACTCCCCTTGTAAATTTCTATTATAATACTCGGATTGTAATCCTCAATGTGTTTTTTTATTCTTCTTTGTTCATGTATAATTATGTTACCTTTTAAGCGTATTTATATCCTAATGTTGTAATTTTTTTTTTTGCTTTTGCTTTTCAATAAAGTTTCACACATACTCACCCAACCGACAGGGTGCCGTTTAGGCACCGAGTTCGGGGATATGCTGTGGTGTTATGTATTTAAAAGGACGCTAACTCTAAGCGAATTTGGGAGGAGCGATCTTCTTTCCCTCTCTACAGCTGCTTGGCAATCGCTCTTCGATTTTCCGCAGTCAACAGATTTTAATTTATGCTACTCTCGAAGCGAGGCTTCAATCTACAAGGCATTATTCTTTTCGCTAGTCTCTTTCAGGGTCCCTGTGATTTTTCGTTCTGATTTCAGTCCAGACAAAATTCCAACCATGGCAAGCCGTTTGGATCAATTCCGTAGATTTTTATCGCTTTTTCCTTATCGCATTCCAAAATACACAGTTTGTCTATGAGATGAATGGCCGTCTTTACAATGGGGAACTTCAGCACTTGTTTTATTTTTTGAATCGATTTAAAATGCTTCGAAACAAACAATAACATTAAAAAAAATTCTAGACAGTTTTGTTTTTTTTTAAATTTGCAATCAAAGTTCGCCTCTCAGAAAACGCGCGAAAAACGATCCATTTTGGCGTGAAACGGGTCTGACATCAGTTTCCTGACAGGGGAGACACACGCTTGCTTCCCGTTCGCTCTCTATAGAGATTCTCATTTTTTTCTATATTTTCTGACTATCCCATCAGATAAAATTATGTCGGCAAAATACAAGTATTGTATTGTTCCTAAATGTAGAGATACAACTCTAACGGCACCCGATAAGTTATTTAAAAATGTGCAAAAAAGTATGTTATTCACAAAAAGTGGTGTAAAGCGATGAAGAGAGATCCGACGCTTAATCCGGAATTATCAGCAAGCAGCATTCGTCATATCTGTGGAGATCATTTTGATGTGAGTTATTATATCTATTAAAATTGTATATCACAAAGCACAGTAAATTCAGAATTCGATATCTGTTTTGTTTTGAAAAGAAGTAGAAGGTGAGGTTAGCAGCAAAAAAAAAAGATATTTTAAAGCAAATACTTAAATTTAATTGGTTTTTTCCCGTTTGATTACATGGAATTTATTTTAATGGAATTTATTAGGTAAAATATAGAAGATCCCACCTTCTTTAAGATTCTTTTTTTTAAAAAACTTGCTCTTGTTATTTTATTGCATAAATTTTTTCAATGGATATTCGAATTTTTCTTTTATTTATTAAAAAATTACAGTACATTTTTACAGAAATTACAGAAAAATTACAGAATATTTTTTAAAAAATTACAGTACTATTGAAAATTAGTAAGAATATCTTAAAAATTAGTTTAAATTCACGACTTTTTTGAAAATGAAATTCGTTTTCATTCGTAGTTCTACAAAATAAGTCGCAGAATTAATTTTTGATGCAAAATAAATCCTTTATATTCAATGAATGTATTAAAATCGAAATTTGTCTTCGAAAAGTTAGTTAAAGAAGTATAAGGTGAGGTTAGCAGGAAAAAAGAAATAGATATTTTAAAGCAAATAGTTAAATCTAAGTTGTTTTCCCCTCTATTATCCCCTTTTTTTATTACATGGAATTTACATTTTAAGAAACCATAGATACCCCATAACAGTATCAGGAAGTACTGTAAAGAAGAGCCTTGAATTTCATATTTGTTATATTTTTTTTATAAGTATAAGATGAGGGTAAAAGCATAGGTACCTGTATGAGCTCGTATTGAAAGATTACGTGGTAGCCACGTGTAGTTTTAAGGTTTATAAATAGATTTAATTTTGTTTCTATTTTGGAAACGATTTAAAAAAAAATTATTTTATACTTTTCAAACCACGGTTTTGCTGAATTTTTTAAAAGTTTATTTTTATTTTTTCACATGAGAAGTTAAGCTCGGAAACATACATGGGAACGTAGCTGGCCTTTAGCGGTTTCCTGCTTTTTTTATGCTGATTCATCCACACGGGAATAGTGATGATTTAATAGCATTACTAGAATTAATTTATTTCTTCATTTTCAGCGGATTTTTTTTATGTGAGTTTAAAGATTTCCTATCTTTTTTTTATGCCGAATTCGGTTAACATTAAAAAAAAGTTAAGCTAGAATTAATTTTGTTTCATCAGTTCTGTTTTTTATTCTTTTTTCTAAGCACTTTGTCTATCTACAAATTAGTATACACACCATGGGATACTGTTTGGATTCTGAGTTATGACAGGGTTTTTTAGCTACGTTCAGCATTTTATTTTATATTTTATTTTATGTTGTTTCATTGAGGAGGATTATAAGACAAAAAAAAGTTGAAATTTAACGTTGTGCTTTTATTCCTCGTATCTCAGCCATCATAAAATCGGAATTTTCCTTGAAATACATTGCCATTATTGTAGAATCAATCTTTGGCAAATTATCCGATTTACAGTGTACAAAACCAATATCCATTGTGAAATTGAACGCTGAATGGTAGAAAAGTCAAAAACTTCACTTTTAAAATGTTAGCTGGTACAAACGCCTTGATTCAAAGCAGGGCACTAAAGTAGCGAAAGAGAAGTATGCGAAGGAAGGAAACTTATTTCGGTGCATATTTCGCTCTCAATATTTAAATAAATAAATTTTTATGTAAAATTTCACTTGCATATTTGAAATTAGAAGGATTTTTTCTACAAATGCGGATGGCTTTCACGTGCTTTTATAAAATGCTGAAATTCCCCATCACTGAATGTGATAATCTGCTATTTAAGTGGAAGACAATTTCAATAACAACCCTGAGCTTGTTTCATGGCGATGAGCTTTATAAAATTAGGTTCAAATGAAGACAGATATGTTCTCATGTCTGGAGCAGTTTCAAGCTTACTACGGTATTTGATCTTAATATACACGCATAATACGAGTATATTCTTTCCACAAGCTCTGTGTTCATAAGTGGTATTAATTATTTTATTGCCTCGGCAATGTTTGCTTGGTACTCTTCCTTAACTGCTACCCAGTAGGATTTCGATTAGCATAAATTTTAATTTTCCCACGGAGTTGGGGAAAAAATTCTGTAAACTTTTATTTCTTATTTTAATCCCTTCTGTGTTTCCGCCATTACCAACATTACCTTTGGGTTCCCCAGGGATACTCGTACCACAGATTGGGATCCCTGACTTTGAGTCAAAAGCTGCAAATGAATATAAATCTCCACTGTGTACACATAAAGCCATACAGAAGAAGAAAGCCATACAAATTTTGAAGACGAAAATGATTTTGGCTCATGCCTATTCAAAGGAAGCTAAAAATGTTTTGAAACATTCGTCAATCATTGTGCTCCGTATACAAATTTTTTACATCCATTTTCATAAAAATATCATGAATATTCCCGAATATATAAAGGTTTCTTTAGAATATCTCAAATTTTTCGCATGTTTCTTGCTTATAAAATACAGAGTTTCACGCTAATTTTTGCGAAACTCACATAATACTCGAAAATATGTTAGGGAAATGTTTTTCAAAAAACTTTAAGTAAAAACTTTGAATATTTGAAGACATATGAGTATAAGTGGTACATACTTTTTAACAGCGCTTGAGCGAAACATAGAGTAAAATTTCTTTCATAACGTCTAAGCTAGATATCTAAAGCATTCTTTATAAAATTTTCAGTTGAATACCAATAAGATTTAGAAAGGTTTAGGCATTTTAATCATCAGAATTCCTGTTGTTCTCTAAGAGGAAAAAATATGAAAGTTTTCAACAAACAAAACTTGAATCTTCGAAGAGCAATATTGAATTTTATGATATTTGAATATCCTGAGTAAATTTTCTTTCATAACGTCTAAGCTAGGTATCTAAGGCAGCTTATATGAAAATTCCAGATGAATACCATTAAGAGTAAGAAAGAGTTTGGCATTGTAACCAGCAGAAAAACTGATGTTCTGTAAGAGAAATAATATGAGAGTTTTCATCAAATCAATAATTTTAAGCTTCAATCTTCGCACAGCAATATTGAATTTTATGATATTTGAATATCCTGGGTACCCATCTAAACTTATAAATTAAATACATAATTAAAATTACAATTCGACGATTAATACAGGAAGATTCATGTCTAAAAATTATTGATTTGAACAAAACACCTAATAATTTTTTTGTCATTTCATGGTTGAGATGAATATAACTTTCTAAATCTTAATGGTATTGAAATGAAATTTTTTACGAGCTGTAAAAAATACCTGGCTTCGACGCTAGGAACGAAAATTTACGTTATATTTTTCACATATAGAATTAAAAAGTATTTACAACAAATACTAATATTTCCTCAAATAGTTAAGGTATGAACTTCAAATTTTAATACAATTTTCTCCAAACTTTTGTCTAGATTTCCGGTTTACCAAATTTTGGCTTAAAACTCCACATGTTATAAGCAAAAAACAAGCGAAAAATTTGGGATGTTTTAAGAAAAAGAAATTTATATATTCCAGAATATTTAAGTTTTTTTTTTATGAAAATACATTCACGCAATTCGCATAAGAAGCAAAATGATTGATGAATGTTTCAAAACATTATCAGCTTCCTTGAAAACGGGAAGATCCCAAATCATTTTCTTGTTCATCAAGTTGTAGTTTGTCCCCGTAATGTCCTCGCTATAAAGTTTTCACTATAATATGTGAGTTCCAACGGTTGTGCGTTCCATGATTCTCTACAAATGATAGTGAACGATTGTATTCAAATAACCTGCAAATGTTTTTCATTTTATCCATCTTGTAATACTTTTAGCCAGTAGTGTTTGCGGAGGAAAAAGTTGATAATGAAGGTTAATCGCAAGAAGAAATTTGACTTTGAAGGAGAGAATGAAAAAGACACACACCTTTGAAATTCTGTGATTTTTCCGGATTAAAGTAATTAAATCTTTATGAGTCAGAGGAGCATAAAAAATAAATTTCTGGAAAAGAAGCGAAAGCAAAGCTGGATCCAATAAATACGACAGGACCTGTTAAGCAGGTGTGGCTCGAATCTAGTTTCGGGTTGTATAGTAGCTTCTAGAGAAGGCAATTTAGTTTTAATCGATATAAAAATGACAAGATATAGCAGTGATATATCGATATATTTCTTTTTCAACGCTTAGAAAGTAAATATCTGTTTATCTGTAACACTATCTATACTAAGTTTTAACAACCTTTTAGGCGCCGTACACAACCCCGATTTTAACCAGACAATTCACGAGCGACCGAATGCCGGAGAAACGATATGCAGCCTCAAGTACGCTACAACTAACAGCTGGGTACAAACCACTGAACTCTGGAAGTGCCAGAAAAGTAATTAACTGACGTTTTTCTCAGCATTTCCCTATGACGGGGTACAGAACGAAAACCGCAATTTCTTCCTTCGTTCGTACGGTAAGTATGTGAGCAGTATCCAACTACTTTCTGCGTATTTCTAGCCGCTAATTACTTCTCAGCTTCAAATCAGAGTGTGCATCGGGCATTATATGGAAATGTTCTATCTGGATGTAAAAATCTTAACCTCATTTCGGGGAGCTAGCATACGCTTAGTACACTTAGCGTTTATTATTAACCTGGTTGTTTAAGTTTTTTCTACTTAATTACGCCGCTTTTAACTTTGAAAGCGGAAGTATTTCTAATAAATACGGCTCAATAAAACAATTAGAAGTTCTCTAAAGGCATAAGTTTTTAGTAAAAAAATTTAACTTATGCTATACCTTTAAGTAATAAAACTTAATATCGTTTTTTAACATTTTCATTTATTTAAAATATAGTTAATGAAAGTTTTATAACACTTTGCTGTATCTAATTCTGATAAATCTTGAATAATACGATCGATTTTCAAACATTTAATAGGGTTTTCTGAATTAACACATTATGATATCTCTAACAGTCATAGAATTTAGGATACATTATGTTTTCATCTCTAAATCATGAGCTTCTTGCATGTAAGTTTCTTTGCTTCTTGTGGATTGGCGCTATAGTCGCTAATCAAACGCAGTGTTTAAATCACGGCGTATTTAATGCAACTATATTTCCCGTTTATATGTGGCCAATTCCTTTGTCACCAATCATAGTTTCGGGGCACCGAAATGTTCCGATTTCTGAAAACGAGCAAACCACGTTAACGATGTCAGAAGCAGCCATTATGACTTTCATGTTTCTTCATATTCCGCAGCTATCCATCAGTTTCCAAATAGATGTCATAAAACTACATTCATTGAGCTAACAGATGGTGATGAAATCTCAAAAGCATAAGGAAATGAATCACTTTTTTCTGGGTCCCTTCAAATGATAACAACATCAGTTCTGATTTCGTTTACTAGCCCGGACATTCAAGTCCAGACTATAAGTAAAAGAAAAGACAAAATTTTTAAGTTTTATGGTGTTTCCGATTGCTAGAAATTTTATATAAAAAAATGTGGAACTAAAATAGTGGTGGAGCTTTTATTAATATTTCCATTCCAAACCAAATATTTATTCTTACCTACGTCCTTTAATGTGTAAATTTTCTGTTGAAAATAAATGCGAATGATTGAATGGGAAGTCTGTTCAAGCAATACATATGGATTATTC
This sequence comes from Araneus ventricosus, assembly GCA_013235015.1. Classification (NCBI taxonomy): domain Eukaryota; kingdom Metazoa; phylum Arthropoda; class Arachnida; order Araneae; family Araneidae; genus Araneus; species Araneus ventricosus. Next base: position 63,468 of record BGPR01002131.1, read on the forward strand.
CGCATGAAAATGGACAGTCTTTCAAACAGTCTCGTATTGGTGTTAACTCTAGAATCATTGTTCTCTTTTCAATTGATGAATATTCATACGTTGTAAATTCTTTTCTTGCAAAGCAACATTTTGTAACATGGCAGCTGACAGTTTAAGAAAAGAAACACACCGAATTTCAAAATTTATCATATAAGCATAGTATTCTTATTGGAGAGTCAGAAAATCAGTTACGTTTTAATTTATTATCATTTAAATTTATTTTGAAATAGTTGAATCTGTCATTTGTGAACATTATTCGAAATCATAAGCACCATGCATAAACGATAATTCTGCAATCAGATAACTAAATCAATTCCTGCTAAAAAAATATCGTTAACACCTTAACTGACTTGTCTTATCAATTATCTAATTAAAGGAAACATTCTATTTTGGCAATTCGTTGTCATTTTAATTTAGTTGAGAACCTACAGGGCACCCAAAATTTTTAATGTATTCCAGGTAAATTTTGTATCGAATTATAACGTCACTGATTCTTTTTGTTTTTGTCTTTCAGATTAAAATTGCGCTATTTCAATGCACGAAAGGCATCCAATTACAGTTGACGGGGGTTAGGAAAGATCCTACGAGACATTCAGAAGATCAATTCGAATTCATCGGACCCTTTACCCTCTTTCCAGTTGAATGATCACATTTTCCTTCTCCATGATTTTCGAAACACATATACATGTAATAGTCTGCAACAACGTATAGTATAATTTGAAACAACGTAGAATACATGGAAATGACCATTTCAAAGCCATTCATTGTCGATTTTTTTTCACTTCTGCAGGGGCTAGCTATCTAGTGTGTACTTGTCTCTTAGGTAGATGAATTCTATTTGTGCCTTATAGTCCAAAGCAATTAGTCCGAAAACTCTCAAATACTGTTGTTTGTAAATCCTAATAGATTGCATTGAATATCAAGAACGCTGAATGATAATTTAAAAAAAGAACTGATACTTAAAAATTCAAATATAAAAAATAGCGTACCTTCTGAAGGAAATAATCCTAAGAACTTTTTTGCTCTTACATTAAGGAATATTTTGTCCTCTTGGAATATATAAATAAAAATAAAATGCAATTTCCTTTTTTCATTATTCAGAGAAGATATCAAGTGTTCAAACAATGATTTTCCTTTCTAACATTTATAAAATTTTAAACCGTTTTAGTTCTGAATTGTAAATATGATATTGTATCAATAAACATGTTACGCAAATAGTTCGATTGATAGCAAAGCTGTAGGGATCAGCTATCTAGTGTACGCTTCACGTTTAACAGTTGAAGTACATTCATCTATTACAATCCTCACAATTTGACCACAAGATATAAATAATTTTGATTGTAAATCATAACTTTAACTTGTTGATAAAAAAATTACAATTATGATTATATTGTAAATAAAGTTATTAAGTTTTCTTAAGGTATTAAATTAAAGCTAATCTTGCATCTGGACAAGTTTTCCTGTAGTAGCAATTTATTTTACAAAAATAAATAAAAATGCCGTCAAAATATATAATTTTTTCGATGATAATTTTTTTTGTAGTTAGACAAAAAATCGTTTGATTAAACTACGTATCTTTAAATGTAATATATATATAAGTTAGTTAAGCATTTTAAATTCCGTAATGTTTTATGCTATTATTGATGAAAAAACCTGCAACACATTTTAAAACCCAAAGCCGTGTGAGAATAATACTTGGCACTAAAAGCATTAATTTTTAAATATTCATGATAAGATACTTTACTACTTCAGCTTACAACTGCTCCCTATCAACTTTCTTCTTCCTTTAGTTTTATCAACGTCCCTGATGCTCCCTCTACAAACTTCCTCACCACATCATCATCCCCTATGTATTATTTATAGTGCAACGAGCCCAATAAACGACGTATCTTCAATGGAATCGGGTCTCGAACCTGAAGCCCTCCAGTCCAAGATCCACCGGGCCTTGAACTTAGTTTTAGGCCACAGCGGCCTTTATGCGAGTCCACTTGGAACCTTAAAAATTCTCACAAAGCTACATCCTTTCGAATTCTAATTATTTCTAATTAAAATTCCGAAAATTATCCCGGCCTTAAAAATTTCATTAAAATTTGCTAAACATTTCGAGAAAGTGAATTTACTTTTAATTATTCCTTTAAAATTCTGCATTAATTTATTTATATTCCATCTCTAAGGCCACTGTGATTTTTCACCACGCCTTGTGTTCAAAATTAAAATTCTGCAGGATCTACAGGTTAAATTCTTTACTTAAATTCATCTTTATCAGAGGGAAAGTCTCACAATAGAATGGACAGCGCCATCTATTGACAGAGTATTAACAAATATGTCTGTCACCTGTCCAGTTATGCATTTTATGTTTAATATGTGATGCAAATTCGATAAAATCTGTTTCTTATCATCAATACCAATGATATCGTATTAAGTATCTTATTCAATACCACATGCGATAGTTTGCATTTGTATCGACGATACGGGGAATTCAAAGTGGCGGAAAAGACAAAGCAGAAATGGAAAAGTTTTATCCACCATGTGCAGATTATCATTAATGCAAAAAGTTGTGTTAAAAATTTTAAAAATCAACCGAAATTAGGAAGAAAGTTCCATTCTAATGCTGAATCTTCTTAATTATAGAACCATAAAGCTGTAATAATATTTTACAAAGAAAACAGAAGTTAAATAGAGATAAAATCGTTCACGATTCATTTCAAGGTTTTCATTATCCTACTTTTTGGGAATGAGATTGATCTGGAATTTTATTAATTATAATTTCATCGCGGAATGTTTTAAATAGAAATGATTACATTTTGGAGAAGAAAAGACTTTAACAAAATGCAATACATCTAAATTTTTGACTATGTTTGTTCGCCGGACTTAAATCATAATGCCTTAAAATTTAGAATCTAAATTTCACATCACTTAAAACTTCAAGAAATATACAAAATATTTTAAATAATCAGGAAGAATAGACTTCGAAACTGTTCGACAAAAGTTATTTGGCACATTGAGAATCATTTACAGTAACTAGATAGAAAACAATTGCTTCTTTTAACAAGAAAAAGAATGATTATTCGTTATCTTGGTATAAAAATGTAAATAAATGGTTATGGAAGAGATTAATATGTCATTCTGTGTCCAGGCAATCGTAATAGTTATTTTTTTTCCTTTGAAAGTTACAACAGGTAATTCCGTTTAATATAAATTGTCTATCATATGAGAGCCATCAAGATATGGTACAAGATATGCCCTATCAGCACAAGATGGTATACGTCTTGAGATAAATACGATGATATCCTCACAATTTTCCGACGACATATTCCGATGATATATTAATGATATTCTGTGGCACTCAGAATATCGAACAGCATCGTGTAGATATCGTAGAGTATCTGCTATTCGGGAGACAATTAAAAGTCGCTATCATGCTTTTATTATATAGGGTGGCCCACTCTTATCTCGATCAGTATCTAATTTTTAAACCATTAGATATATGTAAATATTTCCAATTGGAAAAAGATTTGAAATGACGTACAGAATTATATTTTATGCTTTTCGAGTACATAAAGTCAGTGCTGAAATAATTTAGAAGTCTCGATTTTTCTTCAGCCCTTCGGTCCTACTATCATATTAGTAAAATATCCCTGACATGCTAACACTTTAAGCAATGAAGAATCACACTTCTGCGAATAAACTGACAGAGTTAAGAAGCTCTAAATATTACTATTTCAGTAGATTTTTGGCCATTTCAATGGCCGCCTCGAGGAATATCTCCGAATCAATGGACGATTCATGCTCGAGGTGGTCCTTATGAGTTGCCTAAAATAATGCGTTAATGGAAATAATAAGAAGAGTGGAAATTTTTTTATTTAAAATGTTAATGCGTCAAGAGTATTTTACTAAATATGATTGATAAGACTAGGGAGACTTTATATTAATTCAGACTTCGTAATTTTCTCTGGAGTATATATATTGACTCAAACAACATTAAAAATATTTTTTTACGTCATGTGGAAATTTTTTCCCTGTAGAAGTATATGTCGATGAAGAAAGTAGCTATTGGATCACTATTAAAGTTAGCACCTGTACAGACAAGACCATCGTTTCATATTTCCATCTTTGAACAGAGCCGCATGAATACATCTAGTATTGAAAATGTTTTAATAATCTCTGAACCAGTGGCGTAGCTTGAGTAAAGGATTTTCCTGTCGTCTGTTTGCTCCTCTCCACGCCCTGTCTTTACGTTACTGCTCTAAACTGCTCAGTACCTTTCGCAGGAAAAGGCGGCTCGAAAAAGAAAAACGAGCAGAGCTGTAAAAATAATTTTCAAGACAGTACAGTTAAAATACTATAATTAAAGCAATTAGTTAAAATATAATAAAAGCAACATTGCTTCAAAATAGTCGGAATTTTTTTAATGTTAGTTATCTGAATTGAATTTCAGAAAAAAATATTGACATATTTGTTTTTTGATGAGTGTCTTATAACAAAAGGAAACGAATGTCGTACTGTCTACTCCGGCAATTCTTCCTTTTTTATTTCAATTTATTAGCATTTTTATCTTGAGTAAAAAAGAATTCTATACATATATGCATATAAGATTCAATTTAATATTAAGATAATTCCTTATTCATAATCATTACAATTATATCTCGGAGTCCATCCTGGACCTCCTTCAAAACCATACTAAGCGGCGTCTTAAACCTCATTTTAGATGCAACTGTTTTCCTCTGTCTTCTCTTCACTTATTTCGCCATGGGGCCGCAACAGTTACGTGGGGGGGGGGGGGGGGGCAGCAATTTTTTTGTTGGCCCCCCCCCCCCCCTCCCGGGAAAATCTGGTTTTATACATATTCATGTAATAAACCAGAAAAAAAATTTAAGAAAAACAAAATTAATCAGTGTTAGCCATTATTGTGGAGTTTACATTCACTGTCTTTTAGAGACTGCTTTCTTTCATTATTTTGTAATATTCTTTTTTTAAACTGGCAATAAGTGGTCGGGGATTGGTTGGGATGTGGGGTGAAGTCTTTGATGAGTGGAAATGGGTACGGTTGTTATCTTGCTTCTACCCATGGACAGGCGGTGTGCTTTATAAATAACTCAATACTTCTTTCCTTTCTATTACAATTTTATTTTTATTTCTTTATTACAGTAGGGAAATTTAGCAAGGACTGTTGACACTTGAAGCAGTTTCAGCCAGATGTAAGAGAAAATTTGCACAACATTGATTTGTAAACGAAATCCTAAAAATAATGTTATGAAATCCAAACGATACTTGATTTTAATCTAAATAAGTTTGAGTACATTCTTTTCGCTCTCTGGCGCGGAGCCCCTTAGACGCGGGGTCCTCTTTGGAACAATCGGTTCAATCAGCTAAAGGCCGGCACTGTTTACCTGCATTTTCATAAAAATATCATGAATATTAAAATTTTTCGCATGTCTCTAGTTTATAACATTCAGAGTTTCACGCCAAATTTTGCGAAACTTACAGAATACTCGACAATACGTAAGAAGAACATTGTATTAATGCATGTAAATGCGGCATTGTAAAAGCTGTGAAAGCTTCAGATAATTTAAAGAATAACTTAAAACATAACGGTTACCCAAATAATTTCTTTAAAATCAATAACTTAATTAAAAAAGTTTGAAGAGTTTTTTTATTCTTCTGGTAAATGATTCGAATTTTTCTACATAAATGGAACTAGAAGCTAGCCTCTAGACATATACTTCCTTTGTTCTTGCATGTATCGATAGGGTCATTCATTCTTGCTTCTATTTTGGCAGAGGGTAAAATTTTTCTTTCTCTAAACTCTCTATTGGATTTGTTATAAAGGACTTTATTAAGTTTTTCATTTTCCAAAGGGATTATTTCCTACATTTAATGGATAAATTCAGGAAACAGGGGGTATAATTTTTGATTATGTAGTCATACTCTTGACAGAAAATTTATCCATATTAGAACTCCGATGGTGAGTGGTCTTTGAAAAAGTTCGCCATTCGAGTTCTCTTCCCTTTCTTCCATTTGAATTGATTTTTTCATTTATATTCTATTTGCTTTTATTTTATGCGTTTTAATTACTTTAATTATCAGAGATTAGAGCAAGATTTTTTGTTGTTTAATTCTAAGTGAGTTCTTGAGTAGACAGTATTGTTGAGCAATCACTGGATGCTGCAGCATTCAGTGCGCCAAAGGTGTATTGTTATCGCTATTGTTTTCTTCATCTGTTTCTTCTGTGTTTTTTCGGTTTTTGTATTCCATTAACTTATGCGATATATTTAAATAATAAAACTTAAAATCGTTTTTCAATTTTCAATTATTTAAAATACTATAGTTAATGAGAGTAATAAAAGGGATTAAACTTTCTTGTTTCTAATTCTGATGGATCTTAAATATTATGCTCGATCTTCAAACATTCAAAAGTGTTTTCTGAATTAACACATTATTAAATCTCTAACAGTCATAGAATTTAGGATTCATTATAATTTCTTCTCTAAATCATAAGCTTACTACATGTAAGTTTCTTTGATTCTTGTGGAGTGGAGCTAGAATCGCTTATCAAAAGCAGTGTTTAAATCGCGGCATATTTATTTCAACTATACGTACCATTTATATGTGCCCAATTCCTTTGTCACCAATCATAGTTTCGGGACACCGAAATGTTACGTTTTCTGAAAAAGAGCAGACCACTTTAACAATGTGAAAAACAGCTAAAAAAATCAAAAAATAAGAAGGTATTTTTCATTTATTAAGTCATTATTAGGTGTGTATTATTACGTCATCATCGTGATACAAGGTATCGCGATGATGACTTGCATGTCCCTGCATATTCCGAAGATATCTATCCGTTTCTAAATAGATGTCATATAACTACTTTCATTGAGCTAACAGATGGCTATGAAATATCAAAATCATAAGGAAATGAACCACTTTTTCACCCTGGTCCCTTCAAATGAAAACAATATCAGCTCTAACTTTCGTTTACCAGCGAGGAGATTAAAGCCCAGACTATTAATAAAAGAAATGATCTTATAAAGGCATGCGACATTATATTTCGGATCGCAAGAAATGTTATATAGAAAAATGTTGAACTAAAATAGTGGTAGAGCTTTTATTAATAGCTCCATTCCAAACTAAATGTTTATTCTTACCTACGTCCTTTAATGTGTAAATATTCTCTTGAAAATAAATGCTAATGATTCAAAAGAATTTCTCTTCAAGCAATTCATAATGGATTATTCCGTATGAAAATTGTCAGTCTTTCAAACATTCTCGTATAGGCGTTAACTCAAGAAAAATTGCGCTCTTTTCAATTGAAGAATATACATACCTTGTAAATTCTTTTATTGCAAAGCAACATTTTTTATCAAGACAGCTGGCATTTTAAGAAAAGAAACTGAGTGAATTTCAAAAATTTCCGTTTATTATAATAGAAGATAATCTCTTGCGTACTAAATGAAGGTTATATGAATAAGCTATTTCTTCCAACATTTAGTGCATTGGTTTTCTAAATGTAATCTTTAGTTTGAGGATTATTAACTCGCCCTCTTGAAAAGCATATATAACAAGTTTCAGTACAAAAGGCTTGTAGTATATTGTTTTATTTAAAACATTATTCAGGGGTTAAGAAGGTTATTTATAATCCTTCATATGTATTAATCATTACTGGCTATTTTGGAATATAGATTATTATGTGACTATTCATATAATAAATGTTTATGTGCATACAAAACGGATTAAGCCAGTTAAGCTCCGTTTATATTTGTGATCGGCTCTAAATTTTTTACCTTTTACCAGATACTATATCAAGAAACAATATGAAAAGTTTTATAGTGCCATCAGATGTTAGTAAAATATATATAAATGACATTCTTGTTGAACCTTAAAATTAAGGAAATAATTTTTACATTCGTAGAATAATATGCTGAAGTATAGACTGAAATAAATTGAAATCAAGAATATAAAAAAGACAACTAATAATATAAAGTACAGCCAATATCTAAAATACAACTATTAATAAACATCAAATAAATTGAAGTCACAGACATCTAAAGAATATAAACTTTCATGCAACTTCAATGATGTTCATATTTTTAGAAACTCACAACATGAAAAATAAATAATATAGCCTTCATTTTATTGGCCCAACGGTCTGGCATTTGTCTAGTCTAAGGTTTTTATTTTGGCATCTGGTGTTATGGACACGGGCAATATGCAGAATGAGGGCTCTCGAAGACTGAAGTGTAATTTTGTCACACGGCAGGTGGGATCTCCGAAAGCAGTAGAACCTAGTTTTAATAGGTTCCAAGCTGAATAGAATGGATTCTTGCGGTTAGCCCGCCCCTCCACGGGGGTTGCTGATTGTCCACAGTTCAGAGGGGGGGAGAGACTTGATCTGCTGCGCTTTTGGGAAAATCTTCTGTTGGGAGGAAGACACACTTTTAAAACAGATAAAGGTTCTGCAGCCGCTTGCTTTTCGAATCGCTTTTGAAAGAAGACCGAACCACTCAGAGGGTTAATATGTCATTCAGTGTCCGGTCAATAGTAATAGTTCTTTTTTTCCTTTGAAAGTTTCAACAGGTAATTCTGTTTAAGATAAATCATCTATCATATAAGAAACATCTCGTGGTACAAGATATGCCCTATCAGCACATGATGGTATACATCTTGAGATAATTCCAATGATATATTCACAATTTTCCGACGACATATTCCGCTGATATCTTCACGATATTCTGTGGCATTCAGAATATCGAACAGCATCGTGCAGATATCGTAGAGCATCTGCTATTAGGGAGACCATTAAAATTCGCTATTATCCTTTTATTATATAGGGTTGTCCACTCTAATCTTGGTCAGTAGCTAATTTTTAAACCGTTAGACATATGTAAATACAAGTACTTCCAATTGGAAAAAGATTTCAAAGGTAGTGAATAATTATAATTTATGATTTTCGAGTACATAAATTAAGTGCTGAAATAATATAGAAAACCCGATTTTTCTGGAGTCCTACTATCATATTAGAAAAAATTCCATACTTACTAACACTTTAAGCAATGAAGAAACACTCTTCTGCGATTAAACTGACCGAGTTATGAAGCTCTAAATATTACTATTTCTGACGATTTTAGACTATTTCAATGGCCGCCTCGAGGAATATCCCAGAATCAATGGGCGATTCACGCTCGAGGTAGTCCTTATAACTGGCTTAAAATAATGCAATTAAAAGCTTCATAACTCGGTCAGTTTAATCGCATAAGAGTGGAAACTTTTTTATTTAAAATGTCAATCCGTCAACAATATTTTATCAAATATGATTGAAAGGACCAGGGAGACTGTATAGTAATTCAGACTCCGTAATTTTCCCTGCAGTACATATATTGACTCAAACAACATAGAATATAATTTTTTACATCATTTGGAAAAATTTTCCAAATGGAAGTATATGTCGATGAAGAAAGTAGCCATTGGGTCAATCTTAAAGTAAGAACCCTGTACAGACAAGACCATTGTTTAATATTACCATCTTTGTACAGAGCGGCATGAGTACATCTAGTATTAAAAATGTTTTAATAATCTCTGAACCAGTCTCGTAGCTAGAGTAAAAGATTTTCCAGTCAGCCCTCGTCTGCTTGCTCCTCTCCACGCCCTGCCTTTACGTTACTGCTCACCTCCTTCGGAAAAGGCGGCTCGAAAAAGAAAAACGAGCAGAACTGTAAAAATAATTTTCAAGACAATGCAGTTAAAATACTATAATTAAAGCAATTAGTTAAAATATAATAAAAGCAACATTGCTTCAAAATAGTCGAAATTTTTTAATGTTAATTATCTTATTTGGATTTCCGAAAAAATATTGACATATTTGTTTTTTGATGAGTGTCTTATAACAAAAAGAAACGAATGTCGTACTGTTTACTCCGGCAATTCTTCTTTTTTGATATCAATTTATTAGTATTTTTATCTTGAGTAAAAAAGAACTCTGTACATATATGCATATAAGATTCAAGTTTAATATTAAGATAATTCCTTATTCATAATCATTACAATTATATCTCGGAGTTCATCCTGGAACTCCTTCAAAACCATACTAAGCGGCGTCTTAAACCTCATTTTCCTTGCAACTGTTTTCCTCTGTCTTCCCTTCCCTTATTTGGCCATGGGGCCGCAACAGTTACGTGGAGGCTTGTGGCATGTCAGCATTCGTTGTCAAGGCACCAGCCTAAATCCGGGAAAAAATCTGGTTTAATACATATTCATGTAACACACCAGAAAAAAATTAAGAAAAACAAAATTAATCAGTGGTAGCCATTATTGTGGAATTTACATTCACTGTCTTTTAGAGACGCCTTTCTTTCATTATTTTATAATGTACTTTTTTATTTGTCAATAAGTGGTCGGGGGATTGGTTGGGATGTGGGGTGAAGTCTTTGATGAGTGGAAATGGGTACGGTTGTTATCTTGATTCTACCCATGGAAAGGCGTCGAGCTTTATAAATAACTCAATACTTCTTTCCTTTCTATTACAATTTTATTTTTATTTCTTTATTACAGTAGCGAAAATTCGCAACGACTGTTGACATTTGAAACAGTTTCATCCAGATGTAAGAGAAAATTTTCACAACATTGGTTTGTAAACGAAATCCTAAAAATAATGTTATGAAATCCAAACGATACCTGATTTTAATCTAAATAAGTTTGAGTACATTCTTTTTGCTCTCTGGCGCTGAGGCCCTTAGACGCGGGGTCATATTTGGAGCAATCGGTTCAATCAGCTAAAGGCCGGCACTGTTTACGTGCATTTTCATAAAAATATCATGAATATTAAAATTTTTCGCATGTCTCTAGTTTATAACATTCAGAGTTTCACGCCAAATTTTGCGAAACTTACAGAATACTCGGCAATATGTAAGAGGAACGTCGTATTAATGCATGTAAATGCGGCATTGTAAAAGCTGTGAATACTTGAGTAAATATGAGTATTTGTACAAAATAATTTTTAACTGCGCTTGAGCGAAATATAATGTAAATTTTTTTCATAAAGTTGAAGCCAGATATCTAAGGCAGCTTAGATAAAAATTCCAGTCGAATACCTTTATATTTAAAAAGTGTTAGGCTTTGCAACCATCAGAATTTATGTTGTTCTGAAAGAGAAAAAAAAAATTATGAAGTGATTTCCGCAATTCAATATTTTTTAAACCTGAATCCTCGTAGAGCAATATTGAATTTTATGTAATTTGAAATATCTCGAGTGATATCTGAACTTATAAATTAAATACTAGATTAAAATTGCAATTCTACGATTAATACACAACTTTAAAAATTGTTTAATTGTGGAAAACCCCTCATCATTTTTTTTTTGTTATTTCATGGTTGCAATGCCTACAACTCTCTGAATCTTATTTGTATTCAAATGAAATATTTATATAGCTGTCTTAGATATCTGATTTCGACTTTATGAAAGAAGAGTTACGCTATGCTTAGCGCATGTACAATTAAAAATTATTTGCTACAAATACTCATATTTCCTCACATATTCTAGGTATTTACTTCAAATTTTAGTACAAAGATCCTCTAACATTTTGTCGAATATTCTGCGAGTATAGCAAAATTTGGCGGAAAACTCTACATGTTATTAGCAATAAACATGCGAAAAATTCCGATGTTTTAAGGAAACCTTTACATCTTTCCGAATATTCATGTTTTTCTTATGAAAATGCTTGTTAGTAATTTACATAAGAAGCAAAATGATTGATGAAAGTTTCAAAACATTTGCAGCTTCCTGTGAAACGGGATGAGCCGTAATCATTTCACTGTTCATCAATTTGTGGACTGTCCCCTAATTGTTCTAGGGATAAAACGTTCACTGTAAAATGTAAGTTCCCGCGATTGCGCGTCACACGTAACTCCGCAATTGATTGTTAACCATTGTATTGAAATTACCTCTAATTGTTTCGCATTTTAAAAATCCTGCAATACTTTTGGCCAGTACTGTTTGCGAAGGAAACCGTTCATAATGAAAATTTATCACAAGAAGAGATGTGACTTCGAAAAAGAGCATGAAAAAGACACACACTTTTAGAATCCTGTGATCTTTTCGGATGAGAGTAATTTTATTTCTACATTTCAGAGGAATATAAAAAAAAGTGTGGGAAAGAAGAAAATCAAAGCTCGAACCAATAAATATGACAGGAACTGTTAAGCAGGGGTGATTCGAATCTGGTTTGGGACTGCATAGCTGCTTCTAGAGAAGGCAATTTAGTTGTAATCCATATAAAAATGAAAAGGTATAGCATCGATATATCGATAATGGCTGAAAAGAAAAGCGCAATTTTCAACCAAGTCAATGAAAAGACATTTTCCTGAGAAAATGTCTTCTTTATAATGATTGTATTTCTTTTTCGACCCTTACAAAGTAAATATCTGTTTATCTCTAACACTTTCTAAACTAAGTTTTAACAACCTTTTACGCGTGGTGTACAACCCCGATTTTAAAAGAAGAACTCATGAGTGGCCGAATGCCGGAGAAACGATATGCAGCGTAAAGTACATTGCTAACAGTTGGGTACTGACCACAGATCTCCGGAAGTGCCAGAAAAGTAATTATCTGACGTTTTCATGAGCATTTCCCTAACACGCGGGACAAAACGGAAACCACAATTTCTTTCTTCAGTACGCACTTGAGCAGTACCCAACTAATTTCTGTGCATTTCAAGCCGCTAATGACTTGTCTGGTTAAAATCAGATTGTGCATCACATGGAAATATTATTTCTGGATATAAAAAATTATAAATTTAAACGTCCTTCCGGGTCGCTAGCACACGCTTTGTACTCCTAACGTTTAATATTCGCTTGGTTGTATAAGCTTTTTTCACTTAATTGCACCGCTTTAACTTGAAAAGCGGAAGTATTTCTAATATAGACGGCGCAATAAAACAATTAGAAGTCTTTTACAGGCGTAATTATTTAATAATAAAATTTCTAGAAAAGAATTAAATTATGCGATACATTTAAATAATAAGACATAATACCGTTTTATACAATTTCATTTATTTTAAATACTATAGTTAATGAAACATTTTCTAATTCTGAGGAATCTTGACTATTTTGCTCGATCTTCAAACATTCAAAAGGGTTTTCTGAATTAACACATTATGATGTCTGTAACAATAATAGAATTTAGGATTCATTATGATTTCTTGTCTAAATCATAAGCTTATTGCATGTAAGTTCCTTTTCTTCTTGTGGAGTGGCGCTAGAATCGCTTATCAAATGCAGTGTTTAAATCGCAGAGTATTTAATGCAACTATACGTCACGTTTATACGGGGTCAATTTCTTTGCCACCAATCATAGTTTGGGACTCCGAAATGTTCCGATTTCTGAAAAATAGCAGACAACGTTAACGATGTCAATCCAGCTTAAAAATTCAAAAAATACGAAGCCTATTATCGCGATGATGACTTGCATGTTCCTGCATATTCCGAAGCTATCTATCCGTTCCCCAATACATGCCATAAAACTACTTTCATTGAGCTAAGAGATGGCGATGAAATCTCAAAATCATATGGAAATCAACCATTTTTTCCCTGGTCCCTTGAAATGATAAAAACATCACTTCTGACTTTTGTTTACCAGCCCGGGCATTAAAGTACAAGCTATAAATTAAAGAAATAAACATGCCCTTGATGACCGAGTTAAGATTCGATATGTGAGAAATTTTATATTGAAGAAAGTTTAACTAAATAAGTGGTAGAGCTTTTATTAAATGCTCCATTCCATCCAAATATTTGTTTTTCTGACGTCCTTTATTGTGTAAATTTTCTCTTGAAAATAAATGCGAATGATTCTAAGGTAAGTCTTTTCAAGCAATGCATACTGGATTATTCCGTATGCAAATTGTCAGTCTTTCAAACAGTCTCGTATTGGCGTTAATTGTAGAAAAATTGCGCTCTTTTCAATTGACGAATAGTCATAAATTGTAAATTCTTTTATTTCTGAACACCATTTTGTAACATGGCAGCATACAGTTTAAGAAAAGAAACTGAGCGAATTTTAAAATTTGTCATATAATCATAGTATTATTATTGGAGAGTCAGAAAATCAGTTGCGTTTTATTTTATTTATTATCATTTATATTTATTTTGAAATAGTTAAATCTGACATTTCTGAACAGTATTCGAAATCATATGCATCATGGATAAACTATAATTCTGCAATAATATCACTAAATTAATTACTGCTGAAAATATCGTGAACCCCTTAACAGACTTATCTTATCATTTTATCTAATTAAATGACCCATTCTATTTTGGCAATGCGTTGTCATTTTAATTCAGTTGAGAATCTAAAGGGCAAATGACCTGTTAATGGATTCCCACGCAACTTTTGTATAGAATTAAAGCGTCACTGGTTGAATTTGTTTTAAATTATAAGTTTTAAATTTCGCTAACTCGACGCACTCACGGTACCAAGCTGTAGTTGAGGGGCAAGGGAAGATTCTATATGACATTCAAGTGATCTCTTGGAAATCAACTGAACCTTTAAGCTCTTTTAACACGACTTAAGTACCCCTTGAAGGTTTACATCCTGCTTCTCCATGATTTTCGAAACATACAGTCCAGTCACATTAATGTGACCACCTGTCGAAAGCCAGAATAAATACCTTTGGCAGAGCGGACCACTGCGAGACGTGCAGGAAGAGAGTCAATTAGGTTTCTGAATGTGTTCACTGGGATGTTGAGCCATACCGACTCCAGTGCCGTGGCCAGCTGCGCTAGATTACGCGGTTGAGGATCCATGGCCGAACAACCCGATCGAGGTGGTCCCACAGATTCTCGATTGTGTTTAAATCCGGTGAGTTTGCTGGCCAGGGGAGTACGGTAAATTCATCCTGGTGCTCTTCGATCCACGCACATACACTGCGAGCTGTCCTCCATTCCTCCGATTTAAGTCCAGGAGGACACCTCGCATTGTCCTGCTGGTAGATGCACCCATTCAACCAGGCGTCTGCTGCGGAGGCCCATGCGCAGCAACGTTCGCTGAACCGTTGTTGAGGATACACTCTTAATAGCCCCTTGTTTCATCTGGGCGGTCAGTTGCTCAAACGTTGCAAGTCTATCCGCACGAACGCATCTCCGTAGCCTTGGTTCGCCTCTGTCATCTATAGCCCGTGGTGCAACACATGTGCCACGCCGCTGATTTTGGATAGTGCCATGCACAGTATACTTTTACCACGGCGGCACGCGAACAGTTCACAAAATTAGCCGTTTCCGAAATGCTTCCACCTTTGGCCCGACAGCCAATAATCATGCCCTTTTGGACGTCGGATAAATCGCTACGTTTCTGCATTACACCAACGACTGAAATGCTTTCCGATGCCCTAGGACATCCTTTATATACACTCCACTGCACTGTGCTGCCACCTGCCATCTGTGATTGGTTATTTCACGTTGACATCGAAAGTAGGTGGTGGTCACATTAATGTGACTGGACTGTGTATTATACATGTAATACAACAACGCACAGTTTATTTTGAAACGTCATAGTATACCTGGAAATGGCCATTTCAAAGCCATTCATTGTCGGCTGCTACCAATCCTGCAGGAAATGGCTATCTAGCATACACTTGACTCTTAGGCACTTTGTCTCTTATATTCCAATGCAATTATACTGAAAAATCTCAAATATTATTGTTTGTAAATCATAAGATGTGGCATTGAATATCAAGAACGCCGAGTGATAATTTCAAAAAGAAATGATATTTAAAAATCCATATATAAAAAATAACAGATCTTGTGGAGGACATGATAAAAAAGCATTTTTGCAGAAACATTTCGTCCTCTATGAATAAATAAATCAAAATAAAATGTTATTTCCTTTCCTCAATCAAAGAAGTTTTCGAGTGTTCAAACAAAGATATCCCTTTATAATATTTTAAAAATTATAAACGTTTAAATTCTAAATTTAAGTATGTATTATTTAACATGTAATGCAAATAGTATTGTCGATTGATATCAGAGCTTCAGGGATCAGTTATCTAGGGTGCATGTATATAAGAAACAATAAAATCAGTAATAAAAGCTACATAAAATTAACTTTCCTGAAGAAGCATCCGTTCTTTTTCATTGAAATACTCTCCATCCTTTTGTCTCTCGATTGAAATTTGAATTTTCAATTATATCGATTTAACCTGGTTAATTCTCTTCGAAGCCAGAGCAGCTAATTTTATTGTTGAAGATTCCAAATGTTTGGTTTGACTTTTTCAATAACTGTAAGAGTTATATAGTTCGTAGATTTGTTTTACATGTGCTCTTTGCATGTGTTTTGCACTTTTGTTTATAGAATCATAATTTACATTTCGTTTAATTAATAAATTTAAAGTTTTTGAAATGCATTTTTGAGATGTTTTGTTTATATCGCTTTGAATGTCCATAAATAACAGATGTACTAGTTTGGTTGATATTAATATATATATATATATATTAAACATTAATTAAAATTAAAATCAAGTTACCTTATCAATAATCATACAAATGAAAAACAAAAGATAGTTACACTATGAAGAAAGACGAAATAGCATTGCAATTCCAACAATCAAATGCCTATCAGCCTTGGGAACTGATATGTGCCGCATTAAATCTGTATTTTGTAGCGACAACCCTCTGCGAAATTCAATTTTTGAAAAAACTAAAAAATAGGGTAATAAATCCCGAAAATCTTTTAAGATTATAAACGAGAAAGAATGTAACTTATAACATACCAATTCAATAGTTATAAATATAGTTAGGACTTGAGCATTATCCTAAAGACAGTTCCGCATTTAAAGTAAAAATACTGTTTCTAAATTAAGCTTTTAATATTATAATAAAACACTAAAAATATTAAATATAAATTAAATTTAACCTTTTATAATAATGATATATATATTTTAGAAATACACATAAAAATAAATAAATGAATATATGATGTAATCTTATACTTAATCTAGTGGCACCATCTACCTATGAAGTGATTTACTAAAATCTTTGTTAATTCCATTGTATATGATCACATCAAAAATTAATCTAAAAGACTTTAATGGTGATAAATATTTCTTGTTAACTTAACTTAAGCATATATATATTGTATATGCTTATGCATATACATATATAAGTCCTAAAAAGGTGAAACAAGCTTTTATTTCCTTAAATATTGATTTTAGACATATACTTCCATTTACAAAATTACATCAAATAAGGTAAGAATTTGTGTGAAAGCTCTTTGGCTTCTATGGAAGTTTAAATGAAAAGTTAAGAAAATTAAATTTTTACACGTGCCCCATAGAGCAAAAGCGTCTCTGTTCCTCTTACACTCATATTTGCATAAACTAAATTTCACATTTCTGTCTGCAAAACTTTCAGACATATGTTAATTTTTAAATTTCAAGTGGTTGCTCAGAAATTTATATTTAGATTTTTATTGCAGAAACGCAATTTATTCAACACAGAAAAACAGACAAATGCAAATATTTGTCAAAAGTAGTATATGCGCCAATCATCATGGATTGAAAATAAATTGCCAATGATACATACTGTTTCTCATTTTCATTTACAGATAGTTGCAAGTATCGACTTGATAGAGAAATGAAGGACAACTTGAGAAAATGAAAATTTAAGGTATAACAGGAAAATAGAAAATATTGAACTATTTCCTTTTTGCGATGCGCGTATTATTAAGCTTTACCTAAAAGAATTGGCGACTTGTACTTGTCTGCAAAGTTGCTGTCTCTGGCGACTTGTACTTGTTGTCTGCAAAGTTGCAAACTCACAAAAATTATTTTAAAAATTAGTATTTTTGTTATTATTCTTATTTTCTTACTTCTCCACTCTGAGAGTTCGATTATTAACGAAAAAAGATGAAAACGAGAAAAGAAGACAGAAAATGAATAAAAAAGTAAGACAGACAGAGGATTGAGCTCACACCAAAATACTTTTGGAAAGCACTAAAATTCCTTCATTGCGTACAACTAAATGTCATAATGGACGAAGGCGAGTAGCTACTTTTTCTGTCTCAGAACCTAGACGGAACTGGATTTTCGGATGCTCCTGTTTTTCGCTAAAAACCGGATAATGTTCTTTTTTCCCTATTCAATATCACCCATGATTCGCCTTCACTTTCTTGATTTTTTTTCATTGCCTGTTTTTAGGTTTCAGATTCACTTTCATGTTCCCTGAACGTGAACTTGATTGTTTCCTACATATTCGATTTCTCTTATTAAAACGGAACTCACCGAAAAAGACCGTAATTATCTAAAATTCAATTCGTATAATTGCAACTACAAGTTTGAAATATCTGAAGGTAAAGCTATTTTTGAAAAATTGCATTTCAATTGTATTCTAGTAATATTTTTATAGCACTGCCTGTTTCTGTGAAGATGAGCCTCATTGCTGATAAGTCACTATGAATTTTTTCGAAGATTAACTAGTTGATCTATTTTTTAAATATTTCAATTAATGTATTATTTGACTAGTTTTTAGATTCAACAAGAGTTAACAACTACAATGTTATTTCCTGATTCCGACTTATAAATAACTTATTAAAATATGTATACTATTCTTCAAATGTGCATCAAAAGACTGCATCAAACAGCATTGAAAGGTATGAAAAAGTGTTCTAAGTCAATAAATTTGTTTTTTATATCCCTGTACGTTTTGCAGATAAAAGCGCGCATTTTGTATGTGTATAGATAAATGTAAGGGAAACATTTTATTAATTCACATATTTGCACAAAAGTGACTTTATATAAATGTAATTTTTGTAACTTTTTATTATCGATCCCCTTAGAAGTTAAATATTTTCATACGCATTCTTACCTTATTTGATGAAACTTTGTAATTGGAAGTATATGTCTAAAATCAATATTTAAGGAAATAAGCGGTGACAGGAAGTGTTAAGCAGGGGTGGTTAGAATCTGGTTTGGGATTGCATAGCAGCTTCAAGACCCGGCAATTTCATTGTAATGGATATAAAAATGAATCGATACAGCTTCGATATATCGATATTCATTGAAAAGGAAAGCGTATACTTCAACCAAGTCACCAAAACGACAGTTTTCTGAGAAAATATCTTTTTTATAATGATTTTCTTCTTTTCTCAACTCTGAGGAAGTGAATATCTGTGCCTTTATAATACTATCTCAACTAAGTTTCCTTAAATAAGTTTCCTTTTCCCTCTAAGTTTCCATCCTTTTAGGCGCGGTACCTCCCTACATTTTTCAGTGCGTACGGTAAGTACGTGAGCAGTACTCAACTACTTTCTGTGTATTTCATGCCGCTAATCGCTTCTCCTGCATTTTGCCGCTAATGACTTGTTAAGTTAAAATAGGATTGTGCATCTACCACTACATGGAAATAATCTATCCCCCACCCGATTTTAGTCGGACAAGTCATGAACGGTCAATGAACGATATGCATCGTGAAGTACATTGTTATTAGTTGGGTAGTGAGTACAAACCTCCGGAGGTTCTAGAAAAGTAATTAGCTGCCTGTTTTTCTTAGCATTTCCGTAAGACGCGGGATAGAATCGAACACACAATAACTTTCTTCAGTATGTACGGTAAGAACGTGAGCTGTACCCATCTGCTTTGTATGTATTTCACGCCGCTAATCGCTTCTCCCGCATTTTGCCGCTAATGACTTGTTTAGTTAAAATCGGATTGTTCATCGAGCATTACATGGAAATAATCTATCCCAATATAAAATTTAAGAAAACCCAACATCATCTCAGGCTTATTACAATTAACCTTTAATACCGTCTGGTTGAATTAAGTTTGATTTTTCTTAATTATACCGCTTTTAACTTCAAAAGCGGAAGTTATTTCTATCAAATATGGCTCAATAAAACGATTACTACTTTTCTACAGACATAATTATTAATAAAAATTTCTATAAAAATTTCAAGTTATGCGGTATATTTGAATAATAAAACATAATATCGTTTTTCAAATTATTTTAAGTATAGTTAATAAAAGTTTTATAACAGGTATTACACATTTTTGTTTCTAATCATGATGAATCTTGAATAATAAGCTCGATCTTCAACATTTCAAAAGATTTTCTAAATTAACAGAACAGAACGCCGTCTCTTTCCCCCGTACCCGTAACCAGACCGGCTACTGAACGGTTTGATGGGCAAGACTCGGGGATTTTATTTCAGATAAAAACAAAAAAATATATTTACACTATGTATAGAACAGTCATTTACACGTTTACAAATATTTAACAATTTCTGAATTAACGGAATATGTTGTCTCGAACAGTCATAGAATTTAGGCTCCTTTATGTTTTCTTTAAATGATGAGCTAATTGGCTGGGATTTTCTTTGCTTCTTGTGAAGTGACGCTGGAATCGCTTATCAAACGCAGTATTTAAATCACGGTATATTTAATTGGATTATACGTCCCGTTTATAAGTTGTGTCTTCCTTTGTTTCCAATCATAGTTGCAAGACACCCAAATGTCCCGTTTTCTGAAAAAAAGCAATCTACGTTAAAAATGTCCAAAACAACTTGCAAAATCAAAAACGCCGAAGATAGCGCCTAGTATCGCGATGATGAGTCGCATGTGACTCCATATTCCGAAGCTGTCTATCCTTTTCCAATACATGTCATAAAACTACTTTCATCGTGCTAACTGATGGAGATGAAAACCCAAAATCACAAGAAAATACAACCACTTTTTTTCCTGGTCCCTTCCGCAGTATTGCCCGTCTGGGTCTTGTGCCATAAAACAATTCTTGGTCTTTCCAAATGATAACAACTTCTACTTTCTACTTTCTTTTACCTCAACTTTCGTTTACCAGCCTGGACATTCAAGTCCAAGATATAAATTAAAGAATCGAGGAGAATTGGAATCCTTATTCTTTAGGTTATATTTGTGGGGGAAAATATATATCGAAAAAGTTGAATTAAAATAGTGGTACAGTTGATATTAAGCCGTCCATTTCCATCCAAATGTTTGTTTTTTCCTAAGTCATTTAATGAGTAAATTATCTCTGGAAAATAAATAAAATCCGAATGATTCTAAGGGAAGTCTGTTCAAGCAATACTTAATCAAGTATTTCGTATGCAAATTTTCAGTCTTTCAAACAGTCTGACGTTAACTCTAGAAAAATTGAGCTCTTTGCAATTGACGAATATTCATACATTGTAAATTCTTTTACCGCTAAACTCCATTTTCTAATATGGCAGTTGAAAGTTTAAGAAAGGAAACTGCACCAGATTCAAAAACAATTATCATAGTACCATAGTAATCTTATTGGAGAGTCTAAAAATCAGTTTCGTTTTAATTTAAAATAGTTAATTCGAAATATTTGAATCTGACATGTCTGAACATTATTGAAAATCATATGCACAATGCTTAAACTATAATTCTGCATTCAGATCACTAAATTATTTTCTGCTAAAAATATATCAAGTGTTCACTCCTTAACTCGCTTGTTTTATCAATTTCTCTAATTAAATGACACTTTCTATTTTAGGAATGCGTTGTCATTTTAATTCAGTTGAGAACCTTAAGTACAACGGAAATGTAAATGGATTCCACGTAAACTTTTGTATCGAATTATAACGTTCCTAACTGACTATTTTAGTTTATAAATTTAAAATCGAGCTAATTCGATGCACGCACAATATAGAATTACAGTTGAGTGGGTTAGGAAATATTTTACAAGGTATTTAATTGAACAGTTGGAAATCATCTGACCCTTTAAGCTCTTTTGACACGATGTAAGTACCACTTGAATGTTAACATCTTGCTTCTCCATGATTTTCGAAACATATTATAAATGTAATAACAACAACGTACAGTATATTTTGAAACAACTAAGTATACCTGGAAATGGCAATTTCAAAGTCATCCATTGTCGGTTTATATTAATCATGCAGGTGTGTCCTATCTAGGGTACACTTCACTTTTAAGCAAATGAATTGCATTTGTCTCTTATAGTCCAATGCAATTAGAATAAAAAAATTACAAATACTGTTCTTCGTAAATCATAAAAGATTGCAATGAATATCAAGAACGCTGAGTGATAATTTCAAAAAGAATTGTTATTTAAAAATTTAAATATAAAAATTAGTGGAACTTCTGGAGGAAATAAATCTGAAAAGTTTTTCGCAGAAAAAGTTTGTCCTCTAGGGATAAATAAATCATAATAAAATGTAATTTCCTTTTCTCATTATTCAGAAAAATTATCAAGTGTTGAAACAAAGATTTTCTTTTGAAACATTAAAAAAATTTTAAACTGTTAAAAGTTCTGAATGTAAATATGATATTGTATTCTTTAACATGTACTGCAAATAGTATTGTCGATTTATATCAAATCTGCAGGTTTATTTTACTTTAGTTATATTAACGTCCCGTTCTGAAGCAACACGAGGGCTATTTTGGGACGGACTTTGTAATTTTGAACAGCGTTCAGATGAGGAGAACGACATATGAACTAGCACCACCCTCTCCAAGCTTCCGCACCATACCATTCGGAGCTGAGTGGCCGTCGTTCCTCCTTCGTGTTGAGTACTTTCTTTCCCCTCCGTCCTGTTAGGGCCTCACATTTCTAAATAAAATTGCGAACATTATCTCGGCTTTAACGATTTCAGTAAAATTTGCTAAGCAAATTTTAAAAAGCGGATTTACTTTTAATTTTATTAAATTATGCATTGTTTTATTTATATTCAAGTTCTGAGGTCAGGGTAATTTTTCTTCACGCGAAGAGAAGCCGCGTGTGGAACATTAGAAATCTCCAGAATCTACAGGTTAACCTTCTTTACCTAAATTCATCTTTATTACAGAGTCTCTCATTGTGATTGATAGCGCTATCTATTAGGAGAGCATTAAAAAATGTCTGTAACCTCTCCAGTTATGCATTTGATGTTACGTATGATGAAATTTCGGGAAAATCTAATTAATATCATTGATACAATTGCCAATTATCGAATTAATTATCTTATTCTATAGAATATGCGATAGTTTGCATTTATATCAACGATATGAAGAATTCAAATTGTCCAAAAAGACACGGAATAAATGAAAAAAGTTTATGTGCCACTGCATATTATCATAAATTCAAAGAAAAATAAATTGTTGTTAATTTTAAACATAATCTGAAATTATGTTGAAAGTTTTATTATAAAACTGAAGCTTCTTAATTATATAATCATTAATTTCTGACAATATTTAATGTAGGAAACAGAAGTTAGAAAAAAAATCGTTCCCGATTCATTTGAAGGGTTTAATTATCCTACTTTTTTGAGAATGAGATCGGTCTGAAAATACATTATTTATAATTTCATTGCTGAATGTTTTAAATAGCAATAATTAAATTTCGGAGAAAACAAAGACCTCACTAAAAAGCAATACATCTAAATAAGGGGCTAAGTTTGTTGGTCGGAGTCAAAACATAATGCCTTAAAATCCGGAATCTAAATTTCACATCACATAAGACTTCAAGAAATATACTGAAATTTTCTAAAAATTAGGAAGATTGGACTTCGAAGTTATTGGAGAAAAGACAGTTGACACATTGAGAGTTATTTACAACAACTGAATAGCGAACAATTGCTTTCATTCAACAAGAAAAAGAGCGATTATTCGTTATCTTATTATGAAAAAAAGAATTTAATGAGAAAAAAAGCAAAAAATAATGAAATTTGCAACAATTCTGCATTGTTGCTTTTTGGAAACACCGTAGGACAGTTACTCTATGTTCACAATAACAGCATAAAAATTTACTAAAATGTTAAATAAGGATATAAAAATGAATGAAGCGAAAAGTTAAAATCTGCAATTTTATTTGTTGGTTTAACAAGTAAAATTAAAAAAATAATAAATGCTGAAAGTAGTTAATTGTCCAAATAACTTGTAAAACTTCCACTAACTGTCAAATAATCTTATGCCATCGCTTTAACGACTTTTAATTCCATTCAAAATTGACTTCTTAAAGCAAGGACTTTTTTCCTACTTTTCTCAACAGACTGAAGATTTTGAGTCTGTTCTTCCTTTCTTAGTTATCAATTCACTGATATCTTCCATTAGTTTTGCACCCCTTTCGATTGCGCAATTTACTACTCTTAAGTTCTTGATAGAAGATATAATTTCTTTATGAACCTGAAATCCTCTTCCCATGCCTGATGTTTTTTTTAACCAGGCTCCATCTAGGTTCACCTAATTTGTTCATGGACAATTCTTTTTCAGGGATTTCGACACATTCGCTGCAGTCAGTAGCTACAGGGAATTTGCCTATATTGTACTAATAGTGCTGTGAGAAATTCTCCTCGGGGAGTTTATTGGCAAATGAATGACGCAATTCTCAAAGCCAAATAAATATATGCAATACTTTATTCGAGAAAGATATAAGCTTATGGTAAAAAACCAAGATTTTTGTGTCAAGACCAGTTACCGAAATTTCATGTATCTAGCTTATTACCTTTTCTGGCTACCGCGTTCAAAAAACATGTAATGATTCAAATTTCCAACATCCTTTAAATTAATTCTTTTTAACGCCAATTCATTTTTAATTATTTCTACTTCAGTCTTATCGAACCCTCTTCTAGTTTAACTTTCTTCGGGGAGTCCCCTTCTCCCAAGTATTTAAACTCCCTACGTATTGTTAACGCCCTCTTTTTTTAACCATATAAGTAGTTAAATAAGACGCGCCTTTTTTTGCGCGTTAATTCCTTATTTCTTGTCACCGGATGTTCCTTAATTTATGATTACGTTATCTATTTAAAATAACCTGCATTATCACCTTAAAATGTATAAATAAAAGTTAAATCAACTACTGCCTTTGTATTTAAGATGCTTGTTTTCACCTCACCTGAAGAATGATGTTATGTGCAAGAATACGCAAACCAACAGACTTTTAACCAGTTGGCGCGTTTGGTCCAAATTTTGATAATAGATTCCAGTGTCAAAACTGTATGCCAAATTCTGTCCATCCAGTTTGTTGCATCTGTTCTCGTGTATGTGAGTTATAATGCTCATATTCACACGAGCAGATAGACTCCCCGTTGACGGATACGATTGAAATTTGATACAAATCTACCATCTTGGTGTGAAGATCAAGCATAAATTTCGTCTAGCTCGCTCCTTTTTTTAGCTATCTTGTTCACAAGCAAACAGACGTAGTTCCGAGAATTGTTCGTTTCGAAGTCAGTGTAGTTTAAAAAGCGGAGATTGATGTATTCAAATTCGAATTTTGAATAGATGATTCCAATACTTTCTCTTTCACACCACGTATCCGGAAACCGAGTTACTCCTACCTTGTCCTGATATTCAGCGGCAATTGAAGGATGGCTGATATGACAGATCGATACTTAGGTCGGAGTCCTAATGGCCGTCACCGGTCACGGCCCGTTCCCTCTCGAAGGAGGGGCGTTCCGTCATCGGTAGAGGGAACTCAACCCACACAATTACTATATCCACCAGGAATGCGAGAACCTTCTAACTTCTCCGACAACTCATCAACTTGCTCGGTGTGCCCCAAAATGGGGATTATTACTGTTATCCTCCTATTCCATTAAATCCTTATTGAATGCTATCTATTGCAATAATCTCATGTCAAATCTTCTTGAAAATTCCTGCAAATAACCACCTATCTTGGAATGATCTGCAGGTATATCTTGGCGATAAAATGACTTTTTATCGGCTATGAACAGACGAGGGATATCGTGTTGGAAGGGTTTAAATGTCGGCCGAGTTCGTAGATGTGCAATGGAGCTCATAGAAGTGGAAATGATGGAGGGGGTTGAAATTTTCCTTTCCTTCTGATTGAGAATAGAAAGAAAAATCAAATTAGACGAATTATTGCTTTATGACAATGAACAACTTCATTACTGAAAGTTCTTTTTATAGCTACAGTTAATTAGAAGTTATAGGCTGAAAAGCGATTTCGCTCTATCCCCCGGGTTAGACTGCCTTTTAACCTCTGCATGTGACATTTTGTTGAAAAACTCTCTTCTGACAGACTCTATTCAAACTTATTTCATACTTTTAGCTCTAACCCTTATTAGAGCTAAAAGGATAAAAATACCCTTATTTTTTTCCTGATATCCCCGGACAAAAGGAATCTGCTTTTGCTTTACAACTTAACGACAGGAATGTTTTTCAAAAAGTCTTTGCTTACGGTCAAATGTGGTAAAGGACCAATTGTTCCTTGTTGTACGTTTCTTTCAACACCCAGGGTTGGTTTATGTGTTTGTACCCGAGCACGTAATACTTCCCTTCATTAAAAATATTTTAGAAATCTATTTTAGGAATTTTTTTTACGTGAAAACGCGAAAAAACAAAGGAATATTTGATGTTTATTAAACGTTATAAAAATTTCAACCATTGGATACCTTAACCATTCCGAATTTGCCATAATATCTGAATTAAGCCAACATTATTCCCTCTTAGCATATAGTGCTCTACGAAATTCATACGGTATCTTAACGATGTTTTGCTGAATTCGGAATATCGTAACGACATCGTGGAGATATCGTAAAATATCTTGTACTAATAGTATTAGTACACTGAAAATGACCATTATTACACGAAAATGCTGTGGAACCTTAAATGAGATAATGTCCCCAACATTCGGCCCGAATTATAGTGTGCCTCAATTTCTTCGACGGGAATACCACAGAGTGGCTCATTCAGAGTGTAAGATGCTAACTGTCTCATACTTTCATTACAATTAATTGTTTAATGCACAAAAGAAATAAATATCTCCATAATGACTCTTTTTAAAGTTCTGTTGTTTAATCTACCTATTCAATTAATCCAAGCGTAAGTTCATTAATTCTCTAAATTAGATGCATCGGCGCTGTCTTTCCATTTTTATTTCTGCTAGAAACTAAAAATTAACCCTCTTGTCAAAGTACTTCAAGCGCTTTCAAAGATCACTGACTGTGCCGAGGGAAGATTGATGCGTCCAAATGCTTCTCTATGCATAAAACCCCGCGAATCCGAACTAATTGGGACTGAACTTCGTTCTGATTCCGGGGAATAAGGATTATCCGGAAATGTTGGCAAAATACTCTTGATATACCAAATGCAGTATAGTATTGACTCTGCGTACCCTGTGAAGGCGTACGGAAACAACACGCGACGAATCATACGGTACAA